>VSMD01072415.1:0-26351 GCA_008750895.1 Mirza zaza | reverse complement strand
GACAGTGTGTAGGACTCATTTCTGAATATGGATCTCAGTTATAAGGTTTATAGTTTAATTTGCTGAACTCAGAGTGGTAGTTACTCTTTGCCCTTGTTTATAAGACCTCTTGGTTTTTTATTTTGCTTTATTGTGAGGGATGTTTCTGTAATTTTCCATCAAGTTTCTGAAGAACCTACTTTGTACATGTTGCTCAGGTAATCTACAAAGAGGCTGTCATTTAAGATAAATGAAAGCAGTGGGCGTAGGTAAGCCTTCTAAGAGAAGTGGGTGAGGTGGTCCAGCTCTACCCCAGGACAATGCTAACTGTAGTGGAACCTCCCAGCAAATAGCACTTATTAGCAAGTGAAAAGAGTAAACTTTGGTCCAGGGAAAAGGGCGGTAGAGAGTGAAGCCCAGAACTGGAAAAAGAGTTGGGCCTTAACTGGCTCAGACAGCCAAGAGGGACTTAAAGGATTAAGTGAAAGGAGGCTGCTTGTCAAAGAATTATTACAGGTTTTAAAACTTCAAACCACTTGAGAATAAGCCACTCTGGGAGTTTTGACAGCAAGTTAAATCAGGAGGAATTATAAAGATTAATATTCTAATCAGCACCTATGTTTAAGATGTAATTAGAATTAATAGTTATAGGAAAATTTAGTACATATGAAAGAAAGATACACAGGGTATTTTTAAAGGCTTGTATAAAGGGCTTTATTTCAAGTTTGTACTTTATTTAAAATTTGCTGAAGTTTTGGTTTTTGAAGAATTTGCTTTTTTTTTTAAAGTTTAGCTATTTTAATGAATCTTTTAATTAAAATGTGAAAAATCTCTGGTTTATAGATTGCAGGTGACATCATTGTAGGTGGCTGGAGTCCAGAATCACTCTTGAAACTTAGGGAAAACGTATGCCTTTTACCTTAGCTGTATTTTTCTATGACATCCTCCCGCCACCTGGTGACAGCATACCTAAAGTGAATTGGTAAAAAAAAAAAAAAAAGATTAAGAATGAGTGAATCCGGAGTTGAATGGCCAGCTTCTCTCACATCTCGTTTGTCTTAGAAGCATTTTGAAATGAGGAGGCTGAACTGGGGATACTATGTAGTGTCTTTCTTATGTAAAAAATCAGAGGATTTGTCCTAGCATTGAGACAGTGGATGGTTCTGGAAACTTTGTGAAAGTAAAGCAACTAGAGAGTGTTATTTACCAGCTAAGCAAGGGTCACGCTGTTAGCCAGACTTCGGTGCCAAAAGAACTTTGTTCAAGCCCTATTCCTACCACTTGTTAATTAGGTGATCTTGGAAAATCTTGATGTCTCAATTTTCTTAACTCGTAGGAATGGGTCATAATTCCCGGCCTAGTTGACTCAAATGAGGTAATGAAGGGAAGGTGATTTGCAATCTAATTATAGCACTGCACGGTATAAATATGTTGACATTGTTAATATTATTGCCCATTGGAGTTTAAGTAAATTCTATTTACTTTTCCAAGTTCAGTATCAAAACTGATGCAAGTCTTGTATTTTGAGTATGATAGAGTTTTTTTTATGATTGTTAAGACCAAGATTCCCTAAGAGGAGTATATTCTGTTTAATTCCTTTTGGGAATAGTGACTTTTAAATAGTTTTTGCTCTTTTTAAATAGTTCAGTTTTCAAATTGATTTCTGCCTTTAACTTTGAGTGAGATCGAAATAGGATTCCTCATAAAATGGCATCTATTCTGGTTATAATCTCCATCTGTAAGCTATAAAAGTCAAGGAATGAAGTGAGCTAGATCCAGTATATATGTTAGTATATACTATATATAACTATATATATGTTAGACTATATACTAACATATAGTCAAAGAATGAAGTGAGCTCTAGATCCAGACACTGAAATTTAAACAATTTCAAACCTTTTGCCTCTGGGAGATTTGCTCCTAATAGAAAGAAAATTTATTGAGCAGCTGCTATGTTAGCATCAGTAACATATGCTTGGAGGATGTGGACAAAAAAGACTCAGATTTTAATCTCAGTGAAAATTTTTTTAAAAATCCAATAAGATTAAAGAAATCTACCTTTATTTTGAAATCTACCTTTTATTTTGAAGTAATTTCAGACTTACAAGTAGCAAAATGATGTCACTAAAGGAACCTTAGATTCTCTGGTTCTCAGAGAATTCTCTGGTTCTCTGCTCATTCTACTTGAGCAAGAATGTAGAAATGGAAATAGATGTTTTGTCATTTTCTCTCTTTCTATTTCTTCCTCCTCCTCCCTGCTCCCCTGACTCCTCTGCTTCCTCCTTTTCTTTTTACAGAATGTGCAGAGATGATAATGTTACACACACAAATGTGGGTGCAGCTGGGAAGTCTGCATAGGATGGCCGTCCTTGGGCATATGGTTCGCGTCCGTGGGAACCTTTCTCTTTTCTTGCCTTGTCCTCTTTCCTCCTCCACCCGCTCTTCATCCCTGTCCGTCTTGTTACGAGGCACAAAGGCAGCAGCACTTGTGCAGCATGATGGTCCGTACAAGTGTCAGGCGGCTGACAGGTGGCATTGCTTCCCTGGTGCCTTTGTAGAAGGTCATTTTGCAAATGACTTCCTTGTTAAGACACATGAGAGAAGGGTTCGTTGAGCTGATGTTGTGGTTTATCGTGCAAACTCCCTGGGAGTTGCTGCGTTTGAAGCCCCAGTCTCTTGTGTGTGGTGTTAGGATCTATCCTTGAATGAGCCGGCACAAGTTCTTGACCACTGTCTGATTCTGACGTGGCTCAGGCCCTGTGGAGTGTTGGGAGAGCTGTTCTCAAGGCACCTCGGCCCTTGACTTCCGAGGGTACTGAGAAACACAGCTGCTCCTTTTGATAGCCAGACAAGCCCCCAGGGCCTCTTCACTGTGCCTTTTGCATTTTCACTTCATGGCTCCCTTAACCCCCTTAGTTTTCAGCTTGCTCACCTTGCTCAGGAACTTCTGGAGTGACAGAGGAAAGGGAAAGAGTGAAGTCTGGGAAGGAGCAAACTTTCTATTTGCAGCAGATACTTAGTCAGAAAAGCCCTTTAAGAAGTGGAGTCAGTTTCCCTTAGCCTCAAAGAGGAGGCTCCTACCCCAGCATCTGTGTCGTCCGTTCTTTGACTTTTCATATATAGATGTTTTTAGCTTTTATTTTGAACAATTTCAAACTTACAAGCCAGGTTATAATAATACAGAAAACTCTCATATACCCTTCACCTAGATGCACCAATTGTAAACCAGTGTTCTGTCACTTTCTACTCATCCTCGATCATTATCCTGTATTATTTTTTTCTGAATTGTTTGGGAGCAGGTTGTCTCCATCCTGCCTTTGCCTCCTAATACTCCACTGTATGTTTCCTAAGACCAAGGCTCTTCTCTGTGTATGCACAACATTGTTACCAAAATCAAGAACTTAACATTGATACAATTCTTTTGAATTAACTGTCCATATTGCAGTTGTGTTGGATGGCCCCACAACGTCCTCTATAGCATGTTTTTCTGGTGCCAGTTTCAGTTCAGGACAACACGTGGCATTTAGCTGGCGTGCCCCTCGACGTCCTCTAATCTCGAGCAGATCCTCACCCTTTCTCAATCTTTTCATGACATTGACGTTGTTGAAGAATACAGGGCCAGTTTTTTGTAACAGAACGTTTCTCGTTTTAGATATGTCTGGAGAACTCAGTTCAGCATTTACAGTCAGAGTATGACTTGGAAAGGGAAAGCTCTGTTGCCCCTTTTCAGGGTGTCAGATCTGGAGGCACACGACATCCTTCTGCCCCTCACTGGTGATGTTGATTTGATCACCAGGCAAGATGCTGTCTGGATTCTCCACTGTGTGTTTACTGGTTTTCCCTTTGCAAGTAACAAGCAGTCTGTGAGCAGACACCTTAAGACCATGCAAGTATCCTGCTTTTTATACCCCCCGCCCCCCCCCCCCGTTAGCATCTATTGATCATGCTTGCCTGAACCAGTCTTTATTATTTTGGTTACAAAATGGTAATTTTGTAGCCGTACCCCTTCCTCCACATCTGTCTGTTGGCATTATGCTTAAAGAAGAGACTTCCATCTGTCTGTCTATCCATCCATCTTCAGTCTGGACTTGTAGATTTCTGTTTTTTCAATGACAGATAGTTCATTCCTATCCTTAACTATTTTGATGCTCACAGTGTCCTAGATTTGGCTCGTGGCAGTCTTTTCAGGCTGGTTCTGTGTTCTTGTGACAGGCCCACCTCCCCTTTTTTTCCTGAGCATTCCTTTGGTTTTTGACACAATAAGATATCCCAGGCTTGTCTTGTACTTTCCCTGCCTCCATGCTGAAATCAGCCAGTTCTCCAGGGAGCCCCGCTTCTTTTTAGTGGCAAACAGTGTTAGAAACCAAGGTCTGGATACCGTGTGTGCTCATCGCTACTGAGGTGTTATTCCTTCTAGGCCCATCCATCAGGCAAAGCTGGGAAATAGACATTTCAGAAATCATGGATTCATACTTACACTTTGTAAATTTCTAATTCCAGTCTACCCCACAGGGCTTTTTCTTGACTGTGATCTTTGACTATTTTTTTCTTATGAAAAACTTACATAAATTATCAATAATGCTGTTTTTTAAAAAGTATCATAAAATTCACCTTTTTTAAGTATACAGTTCAGTGGTTTTTAGTATATCTACAGAGTTGTGCACCTATTACCACAGTCAATTTTAGAACATGTTCATCACCCAAAAAGAAACCTCATACCCATTAGCAGTCACTCTCTGTTCCCTCCCCTCCTCTAGCCCCTGGCAGCCCTGGTCTACTTTCTGTCTCTGTGGGTTCCTCTATTCTGGATGTTGCGAATAAATGGAATCATATAATCAGCCTTTGTGACAGGTTTCTTTCACGTAACATAACGTTTTTAAGGTTCATCCATGTTGTAGCATGTGTCAGAACCTCATTCCTTTTTACGGCCTGATAATATTCCACAATATATACCATATTTTGCTTATGACCGTTACCAGATAAACGTGTGGACACATATTTGCATTTCTCTTGGGCATATACCTAGGAGTAGAATTCCTGGGTCATATGGTAAGTCTGTATTTAATGTTTTCAGGACTTGCCAAATGGTTTTTCAAAGTATCAATAGCTGGTTTTAGGCTTTTAATATTTAATTTGTTTGTGGTCCTATAAACTTGATTTTTAACTCCGATTAGCAATAAGATACTCATTTCTTAAAAGCATGCTCTTATTTTTTCTTCTTTTGGTTTTTAATTTTTTAAACTTTTCCCAAGAGAAGAAATGACTCATTGGAACCAGTAAAATTTTGACTAATAGAAAAATGTGAAGGTATGTTACTTAAGAACAACCTGGTGTAGCAAGGGTACTTTATCAGGAGTCAAGTGGCCTGAAGTCTGATTCTTTGGATACTTCTCTGCTCTGTGATACCCAGTTACAGTGTCAGTTGGTAAAGTGCTTTAATTAAGTCCCCTTTACAGAGGAATGATGCCACTTGCCTCGCCTAGCTCACCAGATAGTTACGAATGGCAGTGGAAATGGGATATGACAAGGTCCTCAGACGTCTGCATTGTGCAAATACTTGACACATTTGAATTTCTGTGACAGTTTGCTAATGATGTGGAAGAGTGAGCTCTACCAAAGTCGGAAAGAGACTTGAATTTCTTACATTCCAGGGCAAGTCCAACCCATTTCTGAGTCTTTCTGTAGAGTAAATTAAAAATTTTAAGACCTTCACTTGAATAAACATCCATCCAACCTTACCTTCCGCATTCTAGAATAAGCTTATTTCTTACTCTATCTACCCTACCCTGAAATCCACAGGCTGGAATATATATGACCTTTGCATTCAAAAACTGAAGTAAAAGTAGAAAATATATTTTGGGAAATGAGCCTTCATTTCTTTTATAGCTGCAGAAGGAACTCGGGCAGTAATAAGCCGGTGCCAGTCGCCGTGCAGGACAGGGCCCCGAGGGAGTGTGCGCCGGGCAGCCCCGCCCGCAGCTCCGTCCTCCTGGGCTGCCAGGCCTGAAGGGCTGTTTGTCTGGACTTTGCCTCGGAGCCGGAACTATTATTAAAAAAAAAAAAAAAAGTACTTCTCACTGGAGAGTCAATGCAGGGAACCATAACGAAGCCAAGATTTGGCCTGGGATTGAAGTAGATTATGAATGTCATTTCATAGTGACTCAGAATTCTGCTCTATTCTATCTCCAGATTAGCAGTATCCCAGTTTTTGTTCTTGAGGTCTAAAGTTGATTTATTTTTCTGCTTTCACAGAGAATGGTTTTGTCCACCTCTGTTCTCAATTCAATGACTGTTTGCTTTTCCTACCTTTTAGCCTTTCCTTGCTGTAGAAAATTGATCCTGCTAATAAAGCTGCCCGTTCTTTTTCTTTCCATGGAATATTAATTTGTGAGTACCTCGAGGTCAGAGAGAAAGGTTTTTTCCTTTATTTTGTTTTTTCATCTTTGTGTCTCTATGGCCCCTGGTGGTGTTGGGGAGACGATGGGGGTGCTGTCTTCTCTCCCAGCCCAGTGACGTCTGCGTGTGTCTGCTCTCCTGACCGCGAGCGCTCCGGGTTTGCACAGGCTTCAGAATTCCATAGAATGTTCTGGAATCCAGTTCCACCCTGTATTAGCTGTGTGAATCAGGAAAAGATACTTTTATAAAATGAATATTCTTCATGGTTTCGTGGAGACTGTCCTCAACATTTGGCAGGGGGCCATTTGTGAGCAGGCAAGCCAGCCTTTCTCCTCTTCCCTCACACGCTGTCCTGTGCGAGTGAGTTCTGCACACGGCGGGGCTTCAGTTAATTAGTAAAGGAAGTCCAGTGCCAGTTTCACTCTTCTCTAACCCTGAGGAGGCTGCAGATAGAATCCTGCCTTCTCTACTGAGGTCGTAGTTAGCCCTCCTTGGAATTAAGATTTTAAAAAATTATGGAGCTCTCATTTTTAGAGATTTTATTTATGTCATTTTTTTAAAACAAACTTTACCCCTTCTAAACTCTGATAATAGTACCTCCTATTTTTTAATGCTTCATTTTTACTTGATCCTAACAAACCCTAAGAAGTAGGACAGTTTGTCCAGTTATTGCAAAGGGCAAGTTAAAGCACGGAGACCTCAGTGTTGTTTAGTGGTTTAACATTTATCGAGCACATCTGTGTGCTAAGCACGTTACAGGTATTAGTCTATGCAAGTAGGACAGTTTTGCCCAATCATTACAAACAGGAAGTTAAAGCATAGAGACTCTGTGTTGTTTATGTGCTAAGCACTTCACAGGTGTTATTCTATGGAGTCTTCACAGCACTGCGATGAGAGGTGGATTTTGCTATTAGCATTTCATGGATAAAACCATTGAAGCCTGAGGAGGTTAAGCCTAAGGTGATAGGCTTATAAATTATAATTTATTGCCCAAACTGGACATGTGTGCTTGTGAAAGCGGTTGCTATCATGGGTTACTCCAGGACAGTGGGGACAAGCTAGGACTGTGCTCAGCAAGCCAGGATGCATGGTTGTCATCTGCCAGTCGCTAGCCCCTGTTTACTGGGCTGCACCTGAGTGCTTGGCCTTTTGCCCCCACTGCACTCTTGCCTCACCTGTCTAGAGTGTCTCATCCCTGTGAGCCTGGGCTCCTTTGTTCTGCAGCCCTGCCCCATTTCAGCGTGTCCTGAAAATGTCAGTGTTTCACCGCTCACTGGCTCAGGCTCCTCCATGACTCCCATTTGCCAGCCCATCACCACAAGGCACACTCCTTCCTGCTGTGCCACAGCGGCTGCCATCGTGGAGGCAGACTACACGTGCTGGTGGCTGAGCATTCTAGTCCCAGGGTTGGAGCTGCTCATCATTTGCTGATTCAAGAGGATGATCCAGTCTTTATCTCTAAGACACCTGCAGCCCACTTGGAGTTCTTTGTGAATGGGGAGGGAGTGTGGAGTGGGAGCCAATTTAGAAAGGAACCTTGCAGTGGAGGGATTGATTAGTCCTGGTCTGGAGAAGGTTAAGCCTTCCACTCAGGGTGAGGGGGTGGTATGACGAATTCGATTCGTTTGCCAGGGAGGAAGACACAAGGTGAGTGGACACTGCCTGATGACCTCTGGCGTCTCTGTGACGTGCACTCCCTACGTGCAGTGCAGGGCGAGGCGATGGGTGGAGGACTCGAGAAGGTGGGGTGTGGGGTAGGGGATGTGGAAGGTAGTTGGGAGAAGGATTTGGGGTCATTGTGGAGGTCTTATCCCTGCCCCTCCCTCTCTTTAGCCTGCTCTGTGGTTGTGTGTGCACTCACGTGTGTGTGTATCTATCTCATTATCTGATAGACATCAATATTGGAGTTAGCCAGAGGGATAATCTCATTGCTTGGGACACATAACTCTTTAACAGTCTTCTTAAATGTAGTCCAACAATGTTTGTGTGTTAGTGACCTTGATGTAAATCACAGATGGCTTTGCACTGTAGACACCGTGTGAATAGGGGGTCTAGATGATCTCGTTTCCATCTAGCTCTAAAACTCTGCCATTCTGCATATTCATAACTAACTTAGTTTGTAAAAACATTTCAAAGATATAAATTTTATTTCTTTAAAAATAATCTATAATTGGGCTTCTCATTCATCACACTGTTCTCTGCTCCCCATGTGAGCAGAGTTTGTGGTTGGCTCTGTAATATCTGCTCTCTCACCAAGACACGGGACAATCTTTCTGAGCCTATAGCATTAACCCATCCTTGTCAAGTAAAACACCGTCTTAGACATTTTCTTTTATACTCTTCCAAAATGTTAGACATTAGGCATAAAGAGCATTTGTGTCACTTTGCAACATGTTTAACGTCCTTTTTACTCGATCAGCCCTAAAGCGTAGCGCTTCCCATGTGCCAGCCCTGCTCAGAGTACTTACAAATACAAACTCCTGTACTCCTCACGGTGACCCCATGAGGCAGGGTCTGTTGTTTTCATCTCTGTTTTACAGATAAGGAAACTGAAGGGCAGAGAGGGAGGCTAAGTAACCTGCCCAGATCACACAGCTAGTGGTGGCCGAGTCACACTCACCCTCTGGCATCCGTCTCCTCTGCCACCACGCCCCACTGTGTTTCCAGTGCACCGCGTGCTGCTGTGTCGTTACTAGCAAAGACTGGGACCTGAGTGGGGGTGTGCGTCTCTCCCACCCCTCCTTCCCGTTTCTCTCCCCACCCCATGCACAAGTATACCAATTTTTCAGAATCATGGAGCAACTAAATTAATATTTTGACTCACACTCAGAATTCTCTAGCACATAGGCATTTATTAAAAGTAGCTAATGAGAATGCACTTTTCTGTGAACGTACGTAGTGCCTCCTTGGTGCTCAGAGGCATTGCGGAGGTTTGAAGCTGCCCACGTCACTTGTTGGACAGCTGCACGACAGAAGGTGGTGTTGGGGACCTTCCCTCCACCACGCCCTGAGAGAGGAACAGTCCAAAACCAAAACAGAGAAACATCCCTGGGGCCAAGAGCTTTTCTCGTGGAAAGATGCCAGTTATTTCATCGTTTTAGTGACATGGGGTTTCAGTTCAAGAGAAGTTTACATTCCACGAATCTTGTAGTCCTAACAGTCAACAAATGACTTAATGACCAAATGGTATTTATTTAAAATTTTTTATTTTTAATTTTAAAGAGATTTATTCTGAACCAAATTTGAGGACCATGACCCGGAGCCACTACCCAAGAGGCCTTGAGCTAGTGGATTCCTAAATTCTTTTTTTTTTTTTTTTTTTTGGGTGGGGGGTAGGTCCTTCAGTTGTACCAAATGGTATTTAGAGTGATGAGACACCCTGAAACTAAAATCTTTATAACTGAATACTTAGAATTTTTATTCGGTTTGGAAATTGTTCAGTACTTCGAAAGCTGAGTTGCAGTCCCTGGGCTGGTTGCAACGTGCAGCAGGTTTTGAGTTAACCCCCTGACCCTTGGGGACTGGGCACACAGAGGGCATTCCTGCCGCTTCTTAGCTCACAGAGGCAGTTTCTTAGCTCACAAGGGCACGTGGTCTGTGTTCCCACCCTGGTGCATCACGGCGCTCCTCTCCCTGACTTCATGGCTTGTGTTTTCTTAGGGAAACCATTCTTTGCAAGTCCCATCACATTTTAATCTGGAAGGAATTTGTGTCAGAGGAAATAATTGAAACCTCACATGAAATAGGAGTGATATATTATTGGTTTTTTTCCTTCATCGTTTGGATTATTAAAGTTATCCCATATCTCTAAAAAGTCTTTAAAACTGGAAAAATTCAATTACTGGATTTTTGTTTTAAACAGTACTTGTTGAGATTTTTTGTTCGTAGTAGATTCTGTATCTGTAAGGAAAATTTCATAAGAACTTTTGGTTTGCCACCCACACTAATAGCCATTATTACAGCCTGAGTTTTTGTGACTTAAATGTGATTGCTCCAAGAGCTTAAAAAGAGGAAGAGAGTTGTATTTAATGCCTTTGGATTGTTGGAATGGGAACGTTGTGATGACTTTGATAGATGTGAGAATGCCATGTTGAAGTTGACATTTGAGCTGTAACTTGGACTTTACATGCTCTCTGCATGCCCTTTCCTGACACAGCACATGACAGCATGAACCCCAGAAGGGAAGCCTGAGAATAAGCCGTAGCTTTTGAATTTCCTGATTTTGGTTATTTCCTTCTGACCTGTATGCTATTTATGTCAAACCAGAGCTCAGGGAGGGTTAGGCTGCTGCAGTAGTGCAATGCCCTCTGGCTGTGATTTTAAAAATTGAATACCCAAAACTATCATTTATTGTGTAGTTTTGAGATAAGAGTCTGTTTATAACGTTATTCGTGTATTTCTTGGGCTGATGAAGATTTTTATAATTTTGTTACAGAGGAAACCTTATTAAATGGGAAGTAAATTTTAAAGTATTGAACAGGGTATTTAGGCTCTAATTAGCCTTAAGTCTTCCTTACTGTATTCATAAACTATACCAAGGGTTTTGTTGGAGGTGGGCAGGTCAGGCATGCTATTTTAATTCCTAAGAGACTAGGTTTTTTGTTGCTAAAAATGACACTTAGCATAGCATCAGGCATGTAGTTTGATTTTTTTTTTTTTCCTAATTTGCTTTTGATCAAGAATTATCCGTATCGATGTCTGCAACAGTTGCTAAAAATCTACTTAGCATTCAACTAGTTGTCATCAGTGTATAATTTACATTCTGTTTTCTTTACCAGTGCTTTTCAGAAGTAGTACTTTTTCCTAAAGTTCTTCATAGAACTCGAAATTTGTACAATTGTGGAAGAACCAAATCATAAGACCATACAAGCACACTACCTAATGGGCATCCCTTGGTTGTGATTTCAGAAGTATCAAGATAATCATCCCCTTTAAAATGTATTTTGTCTCTAACAAAGGAATACTTTTCTTTATAACTCACCTGCTGAAATCCAAGCAGGTAAACCAGGAAATTCTAAATTAACCTTGCCTGCATTTTCTGTGGCCTCCAAATCAGCTGTACCCCAGGAGTAAAGCAAATGAGCACACTGGACACTTGCCTTGCTCTTACCAGCATGAAACCAGGACGCGCCTCAATCACGGGCTTTTGTTAGTACATCCATGTTTCACATGGGCCCCGGGCAGGTGATTTTTATGGATTCTGAAACACATTCTTTGACGCTCGATCACAAGAATTTGCTGTACCCCTGGCATGGGAGGCTTAGGACCGGGAGTAGTGGTGTGGTGACGGCATATATGGAAGGGTGAGGAATTTCATTTTCTGGATAGTGTTTTTGTGCCGTTCTTGTTCTTGGTGGTGGCGTTGACCCTTCTTGCTAAAACGTCTTTCCTCTGTGGTCTGACTGCAAGGTAAGGGGGTGATGTGTCTTGAAAGAATTTGGAAACCTGTCTAATTACGTTATTTATTTTTTTTTTTTTGGACATTGTTTTCTAGCATCCTCCAGGACAAATAGCAAGGAAATACAGCTCCTGCTCCACTATTTTCCTAGATGATAGCACAGTCAGTCAGCCAAACCTCAAGTATACAATTAAATGGTGGGTATACAGATTTTGTTTTTTTCCTTAATGTTTTCTCTGTTCCTTAACCTGGTGGCTAAGCTGGTTGGTTGTGGGGTCTTGGAGTTGGTAAGATGGGTAGGGATGTGGAGGGGCACTGACAATTCAAGAAATCTTTTTAAAAAGTGATTTTTGGTAGTTAAAGTATGGGGTGTTCAAAATATTTATGCAGATTACACAAAAAGGCCAGAATTTTAAATTATTTTAAATGTAGATTACTCAAAATATATTTTTAATTTCTGTGCATACTTTCTAACCTATTGCTTTTTATCGAAGCCGTCCTGGTGTAACTCTGCTAATATTTTACCTTCTAAGTAAAACAAGGCTCCTGCGTTCCCAGTTAATACCCAGGGCTGTGGGGGAAAGGCCGCCTGTGTAGTGAGTGTATTTGCCCGGGTCTGGAGGTCTGAGTTCTGACCTTGACCCTCTCACTGCCAGGGAGGCTTTGGGTAGGTCCCTTCTCTGTGGGCCTTTGGTTACATATATATATATTTTTTAATGAGAGCTTTTTTTTTCTTATTTTTTGAGACAGAGTCTCGCTTTGTTGCCCAGGCTAGAGTGAGTGCCGTGGCGTCAGCCTAGCTCACAGCAACCTCAAACTCCTGGGCTCAAGCAATCCTCCTGCCTCAGCCTCCCGAGTAGCTGGGACTACAGGCATGCGCCACCATGCCTGGCTAATTTTTTTCTATGTATATTAGTTGGCCAATTAATTTCTTTTTATTTATAGTAGAGATGGGGTCTCGCTCTTGCTCAGGCTGGTTTCGAACTTCTGACCTTGAGCAATCCACCCGCTTCGGCCTCCCAGAGTGCTAGGATTACAGGCGTGAGCCACCGCGCCCAGCTGGTTCCATATTTTAAAGTTGAGTTTGAGAGAGAGAGCAAAGGGAGTCTTTGGATAAAATTCTTTCCCTTTGGAAGCTTCAGTTTCCTTATTTTAAAGGGAGGGAACACTGGTGTTTCCTTTAATGTTCCCCCACCTCCACCAATGTGGTAATAACAGCCCTTAGCAGGGACGACCGAGAACTTGATGTGCTGGGGTCTGTCTGTGGTCAGCAGCTCAGCTGTGCACACAGCTGGCCACGTCGTCCACGCTCCTGGGCCTCAGAGGCTCAGAGGATAGCCAGTGCCCGTGGCGTCCCTGTGCAGGGCTCCAGTCCTCCGGGCTACTAGAACCCACCACCTCTTGATCCGTACAGGCCTCAGGACTGCCGCACGCTTTGCTGATTGAGTCCTAGGTGAGAAGGAAGACAAGTGCAATGCCAACAATCACAAGTCCATTTCGTTTTCTTGGGCAAGAACGCAAAAGCAGCTGAGCAAAGCCTTTGGTGCAGATGTATTTCGGAACTCTGATTTGGCTCCAGCCCATGCTTGGTGACAACTCACGTTTTCTGAGGACGTGGCAGAGTGGGCCAGGCCTCCAAGGCAGGCCACTTGGAGTGCAAGGTCCTGTAGTTCCCCTGCTTCCTTTCTATGTCCCAACTGCTCTGTGGCCCAGCAGACTCGGATTTGTAAGGGTGGTAAGAGCTGAGTCATACTTGGTGGGTCTGGCTAGCCGCTTTCAGTAGAACCCAAAGATGTCCTCAGCCACTTGGCTGGTAAGCTTGTGGGATAGGGTGGTGGGTGGTTCTGTTTGGAGGTGAGGCAGAAATGACTAGCAGTGTGACAGCACACCCCTCCATCAGACAGTGCCTACATGGCACTCCCAGAGATTGTTCCCTGACAGACTGCGCCATCCTAGCCTGTAGGGAAGGCTGGCCAGGTGAGGGGGAGGTGCCTGGGAGTCCTGTACCTTGGAAGAGGACCAAAGAGGCACAGGCTTTGTTGTGCAAATTGACAGCAAGGTTGACAAAGTTGACAGCCCTGCTTGTCAGGGGCCTGATAATGCCACTGTCACAGCCAGCATGTGCAGTAAGCTCCTAAAGGCTGCTTCTCATCGTAGGTCCCCCGGCAGGGGCTCCTGCATGTGACACAAGGCAATCAGAAACTGTGGGCAGTACAGCTACGGTTACAAGTGCTGCAGAGACAAGGGGACCTGAAAAAAGACCAAAATAAACAACAAAATGGGTATGGAGGAGTCAGATATGACAAGATCTTTTAAAGACAGGCACAGAAAAAATAAGACTTACCCAATAGACTTTTAAAATAGACTTTATAAAGCACTAAAGCTGCAGCAGCAGAACAGCTTGGCACAGCCTCTAGGAGCAAAAGAGTCAGGGAGAAAAGACCACAGCCCTTCCCGTGAGGAGATCGATTTTCTGCAGTGTAGGGCCTAGGGCCAGTCGGGGCAACAGAGGCCTCCTGTGAAAACAGCGATTCACTGGTTCCCTGGGAACAAGGTGGCTCTGGTGGCTGCAGGGGCTGACAGTACTCTGATGCGTGGCGATCCTGGGGCCCCTTAGACATAGATGGATACAGAGCTACATTCACCCTTCAGACAGTCACATCTACTGTTACGAATTAGACATGCTCTACCCACCCTACAGTGGGCCTGTATCTCCCCAATCCCAAAAAACATTTTGGGGAGAGATACTGTCCTGGGAGCTGCCCTTAAGACAACCTAGAGAGATTCCATCTCTGGGTTAGGCTAGTAAGAGCCGTCCTCAGAGGGGAGGCTATATGAGAGTCAAGGTATTGCCCTGCTCAAGGTAGACAGTATATATCAAACCGTATCGTCTCCCAGGAAGACACAGAAAGGAAATAGCTACTATTCAAAACTGGACAGGGTGAGGATCATGTTTCCTGCACAGAACCATACAGCAGTTCTGTCTGGCTAATGCAAAAACCTGACATACCTGAAAGGTGATGATTGATTTCCAGAGACTAAGGGCCTCCAGCCGTACATGCTGCTGTCCCAAATGGGATTCAGATATTAGAAGACTAATTACTTGTTTGGGTATATGACATACTGTCCTAGATTTAATAAATACTTTCTTTAATATCCCTTTAGATCCAAAGTCCCAGGACATGTTTGCTTTTACCTGAGAGGCCAACAGTAGACCTTGTAGGTACCCCCTCCCCCCCAGGGTACTTCCATAGCCCCACTTTCTCTGCCATGGCTCAATGGCCAGAGACCTGGCTGTTCTGGGTGATACGTCCAGCATTCACCGGGAATATTGTTTAGATAATATTTTACTAACTTCTGCACATTGGAGTCTTTTACAAAAGGCTACTGAAAAGATTCTAAGACACCTACAATCCAGAGGATTGGGTTGTCAGCCGACTAAGTCCAGGGACCAGGGGACACTATAAAATTACTGGATATGGTCTAGTCAGGTAAGACTCAGGTTTTACCAACAGCCATAATTGACAAAACACAGGCAGACCCATGATCCCAAGCAGTTAAAAATTACTGACTTTTGTAGGTCTACTAAGGTATTAAAGGACTTTCATTCCCACTTGGCCCAGCGTCTCAGGCCATTGCACTGCCTAATAAAAAAAGGGGCACATTGGGACAGAGATCTGCTTTGGGGTTGATTCCAGCCTTAGGTTCGACAAGATAGAACATGGATCGAGGCCTGAAGCCGAGGACTGATTCAGTTGTCAGCTGACCTGGCCTTTTCCCCAGCAATTGCTTACGACCAGCTAAACTGGCCAATGGAGCTGTGCTGTGCCTGAGTCTCCACTCAGTGTTCTCACTCTGCAGATGTACCCGGAGTGGACATTGGTGTAGAGGGTGGCTTTGATTTCTCCTGGAGGACTTAGGCCATGATAAAGTCCGAGCTCATCTTTGGCTTGGGAGACAGTGATCTTGGGGCCAGAAAACCCCTTGATAGGGCCATAGCAGTAACTTCCATTGTAGAAGTTTATATTTGAGATAATTCTTTTATATATTTGATTTCCTTTGATCCTAATACCAGCTCTGTGATGTGGGTTATATTATTATCCTAGTTTCATAGGTAGATGAGGAAGGGAAGGCTGCAAGTGGTGAGGTAGGTTTGGAAGCCAGGCTGGTCTGGCTCCAATCCAGTGACATTTATCCTGTGCTGCTTCATCCAGGCAGGGGACCATTTTCCTTCTCAATCAAAGGTATTAAACTAATCACTACGCTGAACCCGATCATATGAAACATTTAATTTAAATCCGACATTAGATTAGAAAAGCAGTCATCACCGCGTGACTCTTAAATGAATAAAACAGTAATTTCTCCCCTCTTCCCAGAGACAACATGCTAGAACAAAGGGTACAACGCCTTCATATAAGTCAGACATCCTATAAACTGCTGTCTGAACCTGAAATTTTTGATTTTTAAAATAGAATCAGTAACATCTAGTGTTTTTCTTTTACAGATCTATTAACATGAAAACACTTCGCAAACATTATTTCTTTTTAATTCTGAAGCCCTTTCACTGCAGTTAGAATCCCTTCATCAGCTTAGATGCTTTTCAAGATGTTAGGGGGAAAATGAAGAATTACCACTTACTACCTCACAAGTACTTTTAACACTTAGCTGAAGTCATTTGAATGAAGCAATGTGGAAAGGGAGGTTTGGAAGAATGCATGTTTTATGATCGAGTGAGATTAGCTACTGTCATGCGAAGTCACAGGGAAACCTCTGAGCTCTTTGGAATGCAAGGGGCAGGCCCACGGCTGCCAGCTGGTGCTGCCCAGTGGGTGGAAATGTTTGGGCTGAGTTGTCTGTCTCTAGGTTGGTGCCCTGGGTGGCAGTTTCTGCGCTCTGAGAGAACGAGGACACGGTCCGAGACAGCCAGTCAGCTGTGTTCTTGGAAACTTAAATAATTTTTGGCCTCAATAAATTTTAATGTGAAACAAAAATAGTGGAACGATCTAGACAGCTTTTAAAAGGGGAACATTTAAAAAGTTGGCTCGTCAAACCGTGTGAACATAACGGGATTAAAGAAACTCAAATTGAACAGAGGGAAACTTTTTGACCTATGCAGTCAGAGGACACTTTGTTAAAACATTTAAGGTCAGTCTTGGCCAGTGTGAGGTGAAACGGACGCTGGTGGGGAAGTACGCAGGAGTAGTCTTTGTGCAAAAATGATTGGCATGTGTTGGGAGCCTTACTGTTATTAATGACTTTACAGGATGTTTTCTTATGGAAATAATATAGTCATAGGTTGCACAAAGATTTGTGAAGATGTTCATTATGGTGTTAATTATAATTGCAAAATATTAGAGAACTTAAGTGTTCAATTGTAGGGAATTGAAACAATAGGGAAAAATGGTTAAGTAAATCACTCAACAACCATATGATGGAATATATTCAGCCATTTAAAATCATGTTTTTGAATATTTTAATGATCAGAAAAAATGGCAACATAATAGGGATAAAGTAGGATGCAAACCTTTGTTTACACATATACAACTATTTCTACCCATAAATTATATCTCAAGCTAATAATTATCTTTGGGCAGAGGGATTATTTTTATACTTGCTATATTTTCCAAAATTTCTACAATGAATGTTATGTTTTTATAGGCAGAAAAACATTATTTAAAAAAAATTCAGGGGAAAGGACTGTAATTGTTCATTAAGTGCAGATCTTTTAAAATGTAAAATTAAAGAATTTAAGGTAGTGCTGTAAATAAAAGTTACAGTACCACTTCAGCATGTGAAAATGAATAACTTGAGCAGATTGCCAAGAGATTATTGATTTAAGAGAAAAAACAGCAAACTGCTTTGGGTTATAGTCATATTATTTTGGTAGCTATAAAGAAACCACTGATCTTCTAAACTAGTAGGTGTAATGAGTTGAAGACTTCTAAAGGTGTTTAATTTATACCACTTGTTTTTTATATCGTGTCTGTATTTTACAAGTGAGGAAAGCTTTAAATTTCTAAATAGAGCAATTTGTCCCCTAGTATCTCTTGAAGTTTTGTTGTTCCTAGAAAAGATTTAATAATTCCTGGGAATGAATACCAGGTAGATTTACTTTGAAGAGTACATTTTCTTGATCAGCGTTCTGAATGACATAGGGCTGTTTAGGTGGATTATTAGGCTTTTAATTATTTTTAAATATTTATGTTCAAACTGATGTCAGATAATATATGAGATCTTGGATATGCTTATGAAACATTGAACTTCTGCATTTTATTTTACAGTGTAGCTCTTGCAATATATTACCACATCAAAAACAGGTATGTGGATGATTAATTTTATGCTAAAAAAATCACACATTATTTTCTATTTTTCCTGTTTTTCTCCTATTATGTTTTAGTTGCCTCAACCTTTGAATTTTATATTCTTACTATTTTCATAGAGTTTCTAAAGGTAGTAATAATTTACCAAAACTTCCCAGGTAAGTGCTGAACTGCTTCTGAATCAAAGGAAACCAAGTGGGTGTTTGTGGCTGAAACCAGCAAAACAGAACAAAGCTCCTTAATGATGTTCAGCTTCTTCATTCTGTATTTTCTGTATAATTTGTTTAAACATTCTGTCTTTTATATGAAGTATTATTTAAAAAGTTTGCTGTGTGCAATTTCACATGAAAAAATGTTTATAGTCTGAATTTAGTAGGAGAAATATTGGTATAAATTTAGACATAAACTGTTTTTGTGTCGTAGAAGCCTCTCTCTGATAGCAGTATGTCTGCCAAGAGTTCATTTAATTTAAAAAGTCTGTTAAAACAGACAATCCAAAACAATCTACCCTAAACATTTTATTTCAATGTAAAACATGTAAGAATACATTCATTTGCCAGTTTTTTTGTATGCAGCATCACGACATTTGCTTCAAGCATGGGACATTGATTGGAGAACCAAAGTCTTTCTTTTATAAGCCACACCTATAATTCATTGTTTCCAGATTGGGTTTTTTTTCCCCTCCCAATAGCAAGAAAACTTAGGGACATTTACAAAACAGTGAGTGTAGAAGTATTTCAGGTTTTGACCACACCTGAAATCTACAGCAAATTTATTTTTTTGTGATTTCATTTTATTCGGTCTTTCCAAAGCATCCTCCTTAGTTTGCATAAGAAAAAAGCCACTCTCACGGTAGTTGTATTGTGTGGATTAACGTGATATTTCTGTATGTTATACGAGCATAGTAACCACAACTGGCGTGAACTAGTCTGGGAACAAGCAGAGCTGCCGCAGGGAAAGCAACCTAGATGGAAGCCCCCCGCTCCCGCTTCATGCGTTCTCAGGGTGGGGAGAGAGTTGGGCTAAGTCAGCGCAGAGGAGGTTGGATGACAGCTCTTGACTAACAGTGCTATGGGAAGACACAAATGCGTGGAAGCAGACACCAGGAAAGGTATTCTCTGTAATGACCTATTTCCATACTGTAACGGTGCTTGAGCATTTTAGATTTTTAAAAATTCACAAACAGTATAATTTAGGAACTCTAAATCTTGAACCAGAATAACATATCAGCGAAAATGCAGATTTTGTCTTGTTGCTTATTTCTATCATCCTGGTTCAAACTTTTCAAGCATTTAAGCCTTAAGTCACAATGTAATAGCATTAATGAAACTCAGATGTGCTTTCAAGCCAGGTTTGGGTTGGAATCTCTGTATTTCTCAGCTCTTAGACTGTCATGGATCCTGAAGTTAATTTAGGCATAGCTGATGATAATAACAGCCAGTTTTATTAGGTAGTTACTCTGACTCCTCTGGTCAGTTCTTTATATGCATTGTCTGATTTAGTTTTAATAACTCTCTGAGGTGATACTATATTATCTCCATTTTATAGATAAAGAAATTGCACACAGATTATACAACTAGGAAATTAGAGAATTGGGAATTGAACACAGCTACCACCTACATCTTTAATGCTGTTGCTCTCCTAGATTAAGGGGATAAATTAGGCTAAAGTGAGTGAGTGGAAGTGGAGAAAGTCCAACTGAAAAATTGGAGCATTTGTAAACAAGCATGATGAATTGACAGATTGTAGCCTGAGGGTCTGTAGGAAGGAGGAGGCAGGACTGTTGCAGACCTTCAGGAGAAATCACTCGGGGAGACCTTTGGAGCTGGTGACAGATCCTCGGTGGGGGTGGCGCTGCTCACCTGGGACCCAGCTTCCGGTGGAAGTAAGGAAGCAATCTCCTTCCCAGAGGATTCTTCAGAATCCTTTTCCCAGCGTCATTTTAGCTCAAGTTCTTAATCTTCATTTATATTTTTAGCCTCTGTTCTCATTTTTAAAATTACTTCTGGTGAATGTTTCTCTAGAGTGCCGGATGGCTTTTCAGGGGCTCTCGTTTCCCAGGAAAACTGAACAGGGCTCAATTGCCTGAGGAAATAGGGTGCAAGGCCAGCCTCTGTGTCCTGTGCTGCATAGCGAGTGCCTTACGGGGGCTGTAAATGAGGTGGGGGACCAGTCAATTCTTCATAGCCGGGGTTACGATCAAAGCAAGTGTAACCAGGTGTACCCAGAAGGAGCTGTCGTTACGCGCTCAGGCTGTGCCCATCGGGGCAAACCTTTCTTTCACTTAGGTTTATCTGTGCATTTGTTGTGTTCATGAAGGCAAGCGTAAGTGAGCACAGGTATGATAACCCGACGCTTTAAAAGCAATTCCTATTGTGCAAATGTAGGAATGAAAGTTGAGCTGTTTTGTTAAGCTCTTTCTTTCTCTTTTGTTTGTGTGCAGACAGACAAATTTATGAAGCAGAAATTGTAGTGTTTGCCACTACAATTGATGAGTGTGTGACAGGGACAGGTCTGTCTGTAGCCTTTGGATGTTCTGAAGCCCTAACCATGGAAATTATATGTGGTTACCCCAAAGCAGTGGTTTCCAAATTTGGTTTTTAAAGAAAAAATTTTAGGTAAAACTCAACAGATGAAAGTGGAGCTGTCACTGGTGCAGATAGTTCTAGCAGCCGGAGCCACTGTGTTCACAGTGAATGCCACCATGTTAGGTGGTTCTGTGCATGTCCCAGCCTGGTAACAGTCAGCCAGTCTTCTATAGATTATTGTGTTAGTCTTTTCTACTTGTTGCTGCTTGTTTTTTGGTATAAAATTGTGAAACTCTTAATGAAATAGTCAAGTTGCATGTTGTAAACATTTCCACCTGATCCCTGGGACATCGTGAATGTCTGTTCTTACCCTCAGACTTCTTTCCTGTCAGACACGCATGATATGGTGGTTATGGTTTAAGCTGATCTGTCAACCTTTGCTCAGAAATAAGATGTTAAAAGAAATTTAAGTCATTTGCTTAGATTTGGTTCATGTAAAAACTCAGAGAATGGAATTGAGATTTTTTTTTTTTTACTTCAACTAAATGTGGTTTATAACCTTCATTTCCATGGACTGTTCAAACAAAAATGGTTAAATATTGTACCCAAGAAAGACAAATCATTATTTGTGAATAACCAACAACAGCATCTCTTACATTTAGCACTGACTTGTGTTTCTTCAAGTACAATTGAATCAAAATATAGTTTGGTTTTACTTAAGTGACACTTATTGTTACAGAAAGTAAACTCCATTTTGTCTTATTTTCCCCACCAGGGACCCAGATGGAAGGATGCTCTTAGATATTTTTGATGAAAACCTTCACCCTCTTTCGGTAATCTCCTTCTTGTGTTTTATGAGATAATTTAATGATTTCTCTTGGGCTCCGGTCAGGTAACTAGTCATCTGAACATGTTTCCTTTCCTAGAAATCCGAAGTGCCACCAGATTATGACAAACACAACCCAGAGCAGAAGCAGATTTACCGGTTTGTTCGGACGTTGTTCAGTGCTGCTCAGCTGACAGCTGAATGTGCCATTGTCACCCTGGTGAGTGCCTGCAGGAGGGCCACCCCCACTCTCACCCCAACCCTGGTGGCCCTGGACCTGTTTCTGTAGTCCAGTGGAGTGGGGTATGAGCAGGGATTCTCTGTCCAGGTGACCTGTAGAAACTGTGGTGTGGCTTCACTGTTGTCTTCTGTTCTGGGAGAATAGAATGTGGATATCGCAAAAGAGGATGTGAAATATGTTCCACTGTCCCCACCTAAGGTCATTCGTGAAATCATGTTCAAAACCAATAAATGCTGAGCTGCTAAATGCAGGTAAGTAAAACAATTCGGCTAAAGGGGAGTAAGAAAGGCCAGGGTCACCCCCTGTTACTGTCCAGGTTTCCTGTTGTTGATTCTCTACAAAGATTTTAATAACACTAATAAGATTTGATGAATACTTCCATCCTATATGAATACCTGTCTAGGAAAGAGTGTGCGTATTGCTGGCTTCTGTTTTATAATTTTTGTGTAAATGTGTCTGTAAGATATTCAGAGACTACATGGAGGTAATCTGCATTTTAAGACTCAAGAGAAAAAAATTAAAATCTATTCTTAGATTTCTTAAAACTTTACAGACGATCTAGGTCAAATCTCATTTGGGAAATAGATTGAACAATGGGACCCATTGTCATCTTTTACATTGTGTGTAACTCAGATAAGAAATTAAGCTTTGCCTGTGCGTGAGCTATCCTGGTGATCAGAACACCATTCCCTGTCGTTTCTGAGAAGAGATGATTGTCTAAGAAAAATTTTATGGGCGACCTAAGGACTCTTTGTATTTCTGCCACACTAAAAGATTCGTGCTTAGATTAATTCGACAGTAAACCTGTTTGCTCATTCATTCATCCGTTCATCCATATATTCGTTTCTTCGCATTGAACTTGCAGCCTAAAGGGTAAAACAGTCAAGTAATCATTATGATTTGGAATGATGACAGGTTCTTGTGTCATAATTGAGAAGTGTAGCCTAGGTCTGTGGTAGGCTACAATATCTAGGTTTGTGTGAGTACACGCTACAGTCTAGGCTGTTCACACAATGACAAAATCGCCTATCGACACATTTCTTAGAATGTATCCCTGCTGTTAAGCGACATACGGCTGTACTTGTAAGTTGTCCACCAGCAAATCCCTTAGAAACTCGGCACCTAAGGTGTGTATTGTGAGCTGGTCAGAGAGACACCCTCTGCTTAGCACATAACTTTCCAACTTCCAGTAGGAAAGCAGGTTCAGCTTAATCTACCTTGTTTGTGTAAACAGTGTTGGCACAAAGAGCCACTCTTGCTCATTCTGGGAGTGGTGGGAACCCTCCGGAAGTGGAAGTTCCCAGGTGCCAGCTGAGAGGCAGCTTCAGAAGCAGTCATTCTAGGGACGGCAGCCTCAGACCTGCCGTGCTCACTCTTTTCTGCACACTGTGCCATTCTGGTCTTTCTCTCCTGCATAATGTTTTTAGGTAGGTGATTGGGATCAGTCCTGGCCTGCAAAGAACGTACCCTCAGAGGGCAGAGAGGGTTGTTCCTTAGTGTGTGTTCATGTGCATGTGTGCGTGTGCACTCAGTAACGTTTGAAATTTACTTCTCGGCCAGCCCTTGCCATGTAGAAATGTGGGATTGGAGTCTTCCATGTTCAAAGCGAAGTTGGAAACTCAGACTTAATTTTTCGAAAGCTCCCAGTTGTTTAATGTTAGCTCAGATTTTTGAAAAGAATCTCCAAGCCAAATAAAACCTGTGTAATTGCTACATCCAGCCTGTGGACTGCTGGTTCTGCCTTAGGCAGTACGGAGCCATTGAGGCTTTTAGATAGGTGTATCAGTTTCCTAGGGCAGCTGTAACAAAGTAGCACAAAATGGCTCAAACACCAAAAATTTATGGTCTCACAGTTCTGGAGGCCAGAAGCCCCTAATAAAGGTGCTGGCAGGGTTGGTTCCCTCTGAGGGCTGCAAGGGAAGGGTCTGCTCAGATCTCTCTGCTTGGCTTGTGGATGCGCATCTTCGTGCTCACGTGGTGTTGGCCCCAAATTCATTCTAACTTGATTACCTCTGTAAAGACCCTGTGTCTCCAAGTAAAGTCACATTTTGAGCTCCTGGGGTTACAACCTCAATATATGAATTTCTAGAGGACACGATACAACCCTGTCCACAGGATATTGACAGAATCATGCATGTGTTTTATAAGGATCTCTCTAGAGACACCAGTAAAGAGGGTTAGGTTGAAGATTATACTCTATATTAATTTAGTAACTTAGATTCATAATATAAATATATACTTCAGGCTATTGGAAAATCTTACAGCATCAGGTGCTAGAAGAGTCCAAATGTGAAAGTTACAGAAATTTTGTAAACAGAAATTTATAATTATTCCTTTAAAATAATTTTTGCCGCAAAAGTGGCAATTCATGAAGCATCATTTAGCACTGGGATTTTGGGGTGGCTATCCCATTTCCCCAAAACAGTACATGTATGAGATGGCTATCTGGAATTAGGGTGTAATTGAGAAGGGAATGAAGCCACCAACTCTTCCCACAAAGTCTTGACCTTATACCCTTGCCTTTAGCCCTGGAACATGCTCTAATGATGTAAACCAAACAGCTCTAAAACAGCAGGATTAAAACCATAGCTTGTATGGATTCAGACAATTAACTGATCTAGCATTACTCTTTAAAGTCAGGTTGGAATAATCTCAGCATCATTGGGATTTTGTTTACATATATCCTTGATTCCTTGAGTTTGCGTTTTATCTCCTTTTAAATGTCTTTGAACAGTTACGTGCAATCAGCTGAACGCTCTTTGCAGCTCTGTAATTGCTCATTAGCCTGTATTTTCTAGAGACTTCTTAGGAGAGTCCTCATGCATTTAAATCGGAAAATTTAATTGAGCAAAAGTGACAAATTAGCAATGGTCTAGGGACTCTGTTTAGAAAAATCAATTGTATATTATTTTACTTGGCAGAGAATTAAAATACCTAAGCGGGAGTTGACTAAAGAAATTGCAGCTGACCCTCGAATATAGCTTTATTGGCAAATTCTGCTAAATTACATGCTATTAAGTAGAGCTTATTATGAATGCCTTATCTCCCTACATAATAACTGCTTTCCCTCCGTCATGGGGTGTGTTGTAATGTCTGATTCCTTCAGTTAGCACTAATGGAATATCACGCCTGATAGATGATTGTTGGTTTTTCCCCTTAATATTAAATATGATCTGGTGTATTAATGTCTATCAACTAAGGTAATTTGAGTCAGAAGAAAATCCTGCCACCTTTTTGCATGAAGCCAGTGAGAATCTGTTTCCATGGAGAGCTTAGAGAGATACCTTCAGGATCCGAGTAAAGATTGCTTCACAGCACCTTTCTGTTGATTTAAAAGATCTAGAAGCTTGGTTGGGCAGTTTAAGCTTTCTGCCCTCGGTGCAATTTTATTGTACATTTTCTGATTCTCTCTTTGGTGGGGAGTAAGAAGAGTTGGTTGTCAGCCTCTGAAATGTGCAGTCTGGGCCCTGAGGTCAATGCCCAGCTGGGATTCCACTTGGCCTCATCTGGATCTTCATCTAAAGAATTAGGATTTTTCCACTAAGAAAAATCATGAGCTAAAACATTAGCTACTTTTTCTGCTCAAATTTAATGTAATACATGCCATAAAACACTAAAATCTCCAAAAATTGATAAGGTTATTGAGCTCTACCGAGTGACCTACTTTTTCCCAGCAAGAACTGTCTCACCCAAATGCTATTATTTATTGTTCAGTGAAAGATATTTGGAAACGCCATCGGAGGTCCTTGCAGTGCAGTCAGAATGCCATGCTTCAGGGCTTCCTGCGCCTTATTTGAATGTCTCTGTAACTTCCTTTGCTTGGCACAGCAGAGGGACTCTTTTTGCCTTGGAACTTCCTCCTCTGAACGTCATTGTTCACTGCTGCACCAATCTCACAAACCAAGGACTCGGTATATATATATTTTTTATTTCAGCATATTATAGGGGTGCAAATTTTAAGGTTACATATAATGCCCTTGCCCCCATCCCCCCTCAAGTCAGAGCTTCAAGCATGACCATCACTCAGACGGTGCACATCTCACTCATTATGTATATACTCCCCCTTCCCACCTGCCCAATACCCGATAAATGTAATTCCTGTATGTCCACTTAGGTGCTGATCAGTTAATATCAATTTGCTGGTGAGTACATGTGGTGCTTGTTTTTCCTTTCTTGGGATACTTCCCTTAGTAAAATGGGTTCCAGTTTTGTCCAGGAAATACAAGAGGTGCTAGATCACCATTGTTTCTAATTCACTGTGCTTTTGTCAGTGCAGTTCTTTTTCCTGAATGCCATAATTTGTGGTCATTTTACTCGTAAAGTCCCTCTCATAGTCCTGCAGAACACCCCCTGTACTAGAAATCTACCTCCTTGGAATGTAGCTGCATTCCAAGAGCCAGCTAGGGCTCCTGTGTTGTCCTTTGTTCATGCCTGCAGGACTGTGTGGCCATTCTTTTCCACCTGAGCCTTTTTTGGGGTATTTTGTAATATTTAAGACTTTATAGGCATTGTATACTATGAATAATTATAATACTATCTCTTTTAAGGAAGCAAGTTCTTGAAGTATGGATGATGTCTGTTTAGTTTTGTTTCTTTCTGAGGTATAGTAGTTTCATTTTGCAAATGTATTTGATAAAAATCATAAAAATAATAACTTCTAGTA
>VSMD01072414.1:0-41779 GCA_008750895.1 Mirza zaza | reverse complement strand
ATTTTAAGTCGCTACAGGCCAGGCCACAATACCAACTCTTTCCTCTTAGTATTCTGGTGAATACACACACACAAAAAATTACTTGCATTGACTTCATCTTAACTTTGAATTTGGTGATGACTGACAACAGCAGCATCCATGAATGACCACATGTTCATTACCAGATTAGTAGGTATTTTCCAGGTTTCAGCAAACATTTTTGTGCGATGAAGCTTAGTTCAGATCAAGTTAATCAATATGATCATACGATGGAGGCGCTCCTCTCTCCCTGTTAAATAACCGTAGTTCAAAGACTGGAAACATTTGAAGGATAAGACACGGGGTTTGGAAACGGAAACGCCTGCCTTCTAGAATACTCTTAGATCTTCTGCCGTCACATGGCGGCAGCTCCACGCCGTCCTCTGCGGCTGGATTTCTGCCTCTTTCCGAACAGGCACATACTCTCTGCCACTGAGGAACGGGCCACCACGCACGGCACACGGAGACACGATCCCGCACCCGGGGCATGTGACACCGAGCGGCGCGTGCCGACCCACGGGTCACCTGCAGCACGGCTGGCGGCGGGGAGCCCCGACCTCGCTCTCTCCCCAAAGCAAAACCCACCGTAGGCGCCGGGAAGAACCAACCAGGAGACCTCATGGCTTTAATCATTTCCTCTCCCCAAGCTCCATGTGGCACGCGGGACGCGCCGTTTTCCTTTACGTTTGCGTCTTCCCAGAGGCGAGCGGAGGAAGCAGGAGCGAATCTGCGTTCCCAAGGGCGTGGGGTGCAGAGGGGGCCGCGGGGGACTCCTCGGCCCTGGCGCGCTTGAGAGTTGGCGCCACCTGGCTTCTTGAAGAAGAACAAGAGGCAGGAGGTGGAGGAGGTTGGAGAGGGGCCCGCAGCCTCCCCGCCTGGGCACCGTGCGGCGGCGGGAAGACCGCGCTTCACAGCCCGGGCGGCGCGCGAGAGGAGGCGCAGTCACCCACCTTCCCGGGAATCACCCGGGAGCTTCCCTCTCTGTTCATGGTAAAATAGTGGATTCCGCATTGAACGCAGCTGTGAAGTGCGGAAATGCCCGCGGCACTCAAAGCATTATAAATAAGCACAGATCAATTTCCGCATTGATGTGCTCTGGTCGTTTCTATGAAGCAGCTGTCCTGTGCGATTTCCCACACCGACCTCTGGGGGAAGGAAAAGAAGACAGGAGAAAGGGCATCCGAAGGTTCGGATCTTCACCCTGTTGCAACATTGGAAAGGAGTCAGCTTAAATGCAATCCCCTGTGCCTCAGTTTGTTCGCATGCAAAATGGGGAGAAAATACCTTCAGGTGACTGATGAGAAAAGGAAAAACTACTGAGAAACTGCCTTCAACGTTACCATTTTTGTAGGAAGGTACAATAACAAGCCTAGTGAAAATGTGATAGTAGGTTATTATCCACTCGTGCCTTACAAATTTGCACTGAGTTTATATTTACATGTACGGATATCATGAATTCACAGAATGACTGTTAATTGGAGGGCACTTGACACAAACTGCTTCATCTAGAGCCTGGACTAGTTACCAAAAAGGAATTATTTATTCATCTATTTCAGCATGCCTTTTAAAGGGTGGAATCTGGAGAGAGTGGTTTGGAAACTGACTTTCCACATAACCATGCAGGAACAAAAACACAGACACACGGATGCATATAATATGTGCGCACCATATGAAAATGTGTACGTAAGAAAAGAGCACATATGCAAACGTGTACATGCATAGGAAATATGGGTTTGCATAAAATAATGCACATTATTACTCAGTTTACAAAAGACCTTTGCATTTACTTCTCATTTCATCCTCACAACATTAGGCATTGTTAAACCCCATTTTACACATTAGAAAACCGAAGCCCAGAAAAGTAACTTTCCCCAAATCTTGACAAGAAGTTATAGAACCAAAGCCATTTATGCTAATTCTGAGTCATTCTCATATTTAGCGAACATGTGATAGACACCTACTGTGTGCTGGGTACTAAAGTGTGGTGGCCACAAAGATCAAAGACATACTGCACTGCCCTCAAGGAACTCACACGGAGTGAAGACAGAAATGACACTCCTGTAGGACATACACTCCATGATCAGCCTGGGGCTTAAGTGAAGGCTTCCAAGAAGAAGAGATGGCCAGGCCGCATCTTGAAGGACAAGCTGAACACAGTCCGATGAAGAAGGAGGGAGGTGTGACTCAGGCATAGAGAGGTAACATGGGCAAGGATGTGATGGCAAAAGAAACAAGAGTGCTCAGTGTAGCCCAGGAGAGCCATGGCTCCCGTGTGCCCAGGTAGAGTGGCGAGAAAGAGACTGGGATGAGCATTATGCACTCAGCATTTAGGTTTTCCTGAAGTCTATGGGAGAGCGAATGAAAGATTTTAAGTGGGGAAATGACATGACCAAATGTCATATGCATTACAGATCAGTCCAGTTGCCTTGAGGACAGACTGGAAGGTACATTGGCAGCAGGAGAAACGATGGGATGACGCAGGCAAAACTCAGTATCTGTCAATGCTGAGGCAGGGGATGATTGGGAAAAAAGAGAGGGTGGATTTGAAAGATATTAGGAGGACCTGGTGACAGCTGCCAGGTTACTGGCCTGAGCACCAGATGGGTGGAGGTGCCATTCACAGAGACTAAGAAACAGACTGTGAGTGTGCAACAGAGATTAGACATAAATTCTGTTTTGAGCATAGTGAGTTCTAAAAATCTCAGTACATCTGTATGGAAATGTCCTCTAGCAGGGAGTTGGATGGCCACGTCTGAATAGAAGAAGAGGTTGGAATTATAGAGAGATAGGTCATCATATCAACTGAGACTATGGCATGGTTACTAATAATAATATTTGCCAAAGTACTTACTTATGTATCTGGCACTGTTTTGTAAAGCACTTTGGGTAGATTATCTCATTTAATCCTCACAACGACTTCATGAGGTATTATGATTAAGTATTGCCTGGGGAAAGGGTTTTCTATAAGCAGATATCCAAAACGGGACCCTGAGGACGACCTTTGGGAGGAATGGCAGGAGAGCGCTTCCTGCTATATGGCACAGCTATAACAATTTACACCATCACACAGACTTAAATGCGGAAGGCTACATGTTTGCGGGCAGTTGGCTGAATTCCCAGCTCCATCCTTGCTCTATTCCTGCTGACTACGACATCCTAGAGTGGCTGTCAGGGCTGCACAGCCCATCTCCACACTGCCTATGTCCCTGATGAGGGAGACTCCCTCACACCTGGTGCTGCGTTTTAGCCCCCAAGTTGTCAAGGTTCCCCAGCCTGCAGGAGAAGAGGGAAAGTCTACTTCAGTGCATAGAAACTGCCTGGGCCGCAGGCAGGACAAACATACCAGCGCGGTTTGTATTCCAGCCAGGCAACACCATTTGGGCTGGTCAAGGCCACCTAGGGCCGCGTCCATTTTCAGCAAGGCAGGCAGCTCCTTGAGTCATCTTCTCACATCAGCAAGGCACTCCCGACAGCAAGCAAAAGCAGCTGTACTACCTGTTCTTAATGGTGGATAGCTCCTGTTAGCTTCTTCACCTGCCCCCAGTATTGATAAGTTGGGACTTTGTTGTGTGAGGGGAGAGGATCAGTTGAATACTATTCTGAACATTGAATTCACTTATTCCACTATTAAGTTTCACTATTACGGGATTTTTATCTCTCTTACATTTGATTCAAGACTCTAAATACAAACGAGACTTGCTGCTGTCCTCATTAGAGAACCCATAGCCTTGTCTCAGTGACCCTTGGTGGCTCAAAGTCTCACACAGTAGAGCTGGCATGTTCAAAGAAGCACCACCCGAGTGAAATGGTGCTGATAGTTTTGCTTTAAATTCGTGCTCCTGAACCCAAGACTATTATATTCTGGTCCAGTTTTTCCTAGTCTTAATGAGAAAGCGAGGTGAGGACTACAGATGGTTGGGGTGGCAGGAAGATGTCACCTAAAGACTTGATCTGTGCTCATCTAAACCGGTCACAGAGGCTGGACTGGGGGGCCCCATCTCCATGGTAACTTTCTTGGAGGAGTAAGGCACCCAGCAGGAACTCAACCTGGGCTCTCCAGCTGTGTGGACTGAGGAAATGAGCTCCCCTGGGCCCAGGGTACTCATCTGCAAGGTGAAGGGCTGAAGCATCTCTACAGCCCTTTCCAAGTTTAACATTCTCTGAGCACTTAGCATAAGAAGAAGCGGGTTTTAGTGTTAGCTCTGCTGCTGCTTCCATCTGGTGCGAGGAAGGGGTTCATTGACCGTTGAAACATTACAGCATCAGAGAACATGAGAACAGAAATCAGATTTACGGGCCACAGATCACCTAGATTAAAAAAATAATAATGCATCTGTGTGTGTATATATATTACACATGTGCATACAGAGAGAGAGGGAAAGCGAGAGAGACAGAGACAGGAGTAGATCTTAAGAAAGTGGTCAGTGAATACAACAGGTTGATGGCAAAGCCAGGTCTGAAGTCAAGGTTTTCTAACCATTGGCCAGGTAATTTGCCCATTGGTCTCTGTCAGTCATGGATGTCGCCAGAACGCTGGAAGATGCGGTAAGATTCATGTTTAATGAGCTCCATGTGTGGTGTGCTGCCTCCCCCCTACCCCCATCATCCATGCTGCCTTAGAAAAAGCCGCGCGTTCTGGCGACAGCATGGATCTTCTTTTAAATGGGAGCCCTAAGAATTCACCCCTGCCGTCAATACTAACTCTACATGCAAATTTGCCGAGGGATAATATCCTGAGATCATTTTTCAGAGGTGATGAAAGCCATCCACTTCTGAAGAGGCCAAACGAGAGGAAATTATCTGGCTCGTCCTTCTACTGAGAGCAACGAGGGGTACACCCCCAGACTGCACTAGGCTCCTCCTCCTACTGAGAGCAACGAGGGGTACACCCCCAGACTGCGCTGGGCTCGGGGAGACGGCACTGCAGCTCTGTCCTAGCTGTGTACCCTGGGCAAACAACTTCACCTTTCCGGGTCTCAGCTCAACCTCAAGAACATTCAGATGTTGAACTAGATTTTGAACTTTAACAAATCCCAACATTCTGAGATTGCACCTGGAGAGTTCCTGAAGCAAACTGCCCTAACTTTTAGCCAACTGTCCTCTGCCTCTCTCTGCTAGGTCATTTAAAAACTGGGATAGCGGGTTTAGAATAATAGTAGATTAGTAGTGGTAGCAGTAGCAGTAATGGCAGTTAATGAGGAAGAGGACCTTTGCTACTTAATCTTGCTCAGACCGAAATTTAAAAAGTGACTAGACAGGCTAATGCATTCAGTATTCATTCAGTAAATACCTAGTTAAGTGTGCACCCGTACACCTAACCAACGTGCTAAGGCCCGGGGATCCAGCCAGTGTACCTCGACCATATTAAGAAGGCAACAAGAAAATGTGCTTTTGCGTGAAACGAGTTAACAAAAAACGTTTTGCAAAAAAAAAAAAAAAAAAAAAAGTTAGCATCTCTGTTAATGTCTCAAACTCTGCCACAGCCGGTCCGGGCCGCCCGGCCCCCGCGGCCCGCGCGTCTTCCCAGTCCCCTCCCCGCCTGGGGCAGCCTGCGCCCCTGACGGGCCTCGCGGGTCCCCCAGTGCGGCCGCCCACTGCCCCGCGGGCCCGCGGGCCGCTAGGTAACCCGAGCCCGAGGCTCCCTCCCCGCGGAGGAGGAAAAGCGTGGGGGGTGCGGGGGGCGGAGGCATGGCAAGAAAGGAGAGGAGGAAAACCCTGAGAAACACGTTTTGGCAGGCAAGGCCTTCGGAGCCTGCCATGTGCGCCCCACATTGAGCAGCGCCGAGTCTTTGATGTTTTCCTGGATGTAAAGGCATTATTCTTTCTCAGCTGCGCCCGAGCGCCGCAGACGTGGAAGCCAGGAGGCCGGAGCGGGCGGCCCTAAGCGTTTAATCCGCCCTTCGCCCGAGGGCCGCCGCGGGTTAGCGCCCCGTCCGCACCCGCCCCCGCCCCCGCCCCCGCCCGGCGCGGCCCGTCTGGGTCCCCGACACCTTAGCGCCAAGCTCGGAAGGGAGCGCGTTCCCGCGCCCCGCGCAAACTCCCAGATGTTTCCTGCGTCCCGGAAACCAGCCCAGGTCGGATCTGAAGCATTCTTCCGACGGCGGCCCCGCGCCCGCCCCGCGCCCCGGCGAGCTGCGGGGTCGCCCGGCTCCGCGCCCGGCCGGCCGGCATTGTCTGGCGTGCGGAACTATGACTCGCCAGCGAAGCTCCTAGTACGTTTGCGCTGCGACCTTTGGGGAGCGTGCTGAACCGTCATTCGCGCGCCGGCCGCGCATTCCTTCTTCCCCTGCCCCCGGTTACCCGCCGCCCGCCTTGGAGAGAGGATCCCAATCCACTCGGGGTCTCCCCGAGGACTCTGCCCTTTCCCCCCACGCCCCGGAAGGCCGGGCGGGCCGCGAGTGGGGAACCCGGAGGCGGGAACGCGAAGCCGGCGCTGGGGCGGCCGCGGAGGGGAGCGCTCACTTTCAAGCCGGGGCGTCCGAGCCCTCGCTGCTTCCGGGTCCCGGGAAGCGCTTCCGGGGTGCGCGCCACGCGGCCCGGGTCGCAAACAGCGCCGGGGAAGAGGACCGGCCAAAGGCACGGGCCACGGCCCCGGCCGGTGGCGACGTCGGAGTGGCGGTCAGCGCCCGCGCTCGGGCGCGAAGCCGGGACCAGGGCGCGGCCCGGGCTCCCTCCTCGCAGAGCAGCGCGGCGCTCGGCCCTCCTGCGCCCGGCGTCTGGGGGGTCTCTTGCCCCTGCTCGTTTGGATGGGGTCTGGGTGGGACCAGATCACCCTGACCCTCGAGGGTCCCGAAAGGGCTCCTGTCGGGCAGAGGGCACCGCGGTGCCTGCAGGCGTTAAACTGCCAGGGGCAGCGGGCTCCCTCCGTGCGCGACAGAGCGGGCGCGCGGGCCATCCGGGCGTAACCAGGCCGCGCCCAGGCTGGGCGAAGGTGGCAGCCAGCCCTCCTGGGGCAGTCGCGGCTGTGGGCCAGAGACGGCCGGGACAGGCACAGGGTACGCGCGCGTGCCTCGGCTCCCACTCGCTCAAGCAGTTGCCCCTCCCTCGGAGCACCTTGTCTGCCAGTGGAGATGTGTTGTCGCAGTGCCCACGGTGCTGGGATCTGTGCCAGGCTCTTTGGGGCACACAGAGCCACAGAAGGCCCGGCATCTGCGCGCGAACCCAGCCCAGGACCTGGAATTGGTGCGTCCCTGGAAGGAAGGGAGGGCGCCCGTTAACGTTACTTCTCCTGCTGCACTTTTTTTCTGGAATGAATCAAAGGCACTCCGAGAAGAATATAATACTGCACGCCTGGACTTCGGGCTCAGCTTCCTTTTTCTGACCCTTCCTCAACCCGGCTTTCCCTGTTCAGGAGGAGATTTGGAATTCCCCTTAGGGGGGCGCGGGAGGGGGTTTTGTGGGGGAACAGCCAGCCCAGGTAAGTATGGGAGCCACATGGTCTGGAGGTTGGAGGAAAGGAAAATCATCTCCAAATGCAACCAGACAGGTGGGGGGTAGATCGAAGCTGAAAAGGGAATGGGAAATCTGAATAACCCCAAAGGCAGCAGACTGCATACCCGGTGGTAAGGTGTGAGAAACAGTCAACATTTGGAGCACTGGAGTCGGAAGAGTTTTGGCAGCTGTTAGATAACTTCCTGATCTGCAATAAAATTCACGTGACCGAGGGGATGTTTCCGCTGTTTCGTTGCCTGGCTCCTTTCCTCTTTCTCCAAGTCTGCAAGTTTAAGAGATTTCAGTGGGTCCCAGTTGAATGGTGGTGCAGGCCGAATGTGGGCCCAGGCAGGAGTCCGGGAGGCCTGGGACTGCACGGCTCAGACAGGGACAGTCCCAAACTCACTGGCTTGTCGCCTCCCCAGCTCTCACCTGCAAGATGACACCAAGGCCTGTTTTCGGAATGGGAATCCAGGATGCTCCTTTTCCTGCCACCAACCTGTCCCTGACCCTCCCCAAACTGTCCCAAATAAACACTTTCAAAATCTATTAAGGGCCAAGGGTCTTCCACGGCCCAGCGCCCTCTGGCCGTAACAGTGCGTCTCTGGAACGTGATCATGCATAATTAGGGCCCGGCCACTATGGAAATACATGGAAGATATTTACTCTCCACTATGGAAATACATGCAAGATATTTACTTTCCTTACTGGAAAAAATGAAAAGGGGGCCTGGTGGGCAGCACAAGCTGAGGGGACCTAGCACTCTCCGGCCTTGAACTTTTCTAGGCTGGGCGGCCGTTGGGGGAGGGGCGGTGGAGCCCAGGCCCAGGCAGTTCCTCACGACCCAGGTCCTTGGGTGTGTCCCCTGGGGCTTCTGCAAGTCTGGTGCAGGTGTCTTCTCTGTACCTATGGCTACCTCGACGCCATGTCCCTCCCTCTCCCAGGCCCCCTAGTCGTGCGCATTTGGACTGGCCCGCTCAGCCGGTGGACAGGGGAAGGCCGCGCTCCAACCGTGTCTCCCGCTTTTCACGTGGTTCAAGGGACAGTCCCCCAGATGGGAGGGTCGAACGTGGGCTTCCCCGACGTGCAGCGGGAGGGTAATGCAACTGGCTGAAGAGCAGTGGCAGGAACCACGGATTGGACCTTGCCCAGCAAGGTCGGAGAATGCAGACGGAGGTGCATTTGAGGACGAGCCTGTGAGACGCGAGGGAAGGGCATGAAGTTCGCAGAGTTGATGGAGGAAGGGAGGCGGAGGGGGACTGATGGCCTGGGAGGCCACACCTCCCCGCTGTAAGGGAGTGCGGAGGTCAGGTTACCAACTTCCCGAGTTTCTAGGAAGGAGATTCAAGGATTTTCCAAACGACACAAACACACAGCGATGAGGATATTTGACAAATCACCCTCGTTTTGCAAACGTGGAAACAGAGACATCAACGTGCTGGCTCCAGCTCACAAAGCCGGTCCAGAAGCCAAGACCCCACCCAGGTGGGCCTGGCCCAAATCGCGTTGAGCACTTGCCTCTCAGCCTCTGATAAAAGCGGCTCAAGCGGGATCTTCACGATGACCCTGATTCTAGGAGCGAGCGCATCAGTCCAAATTCCTGACGGCTTTTGGGTGGGTGTTATCTTTAGCAAAGGAGAGATTTACATTAAACCAGGTGGGCGCGTAAGGGGTGAGGAGGGGCCTTACAAATTGTCTTAAATACACCCGTGGTGTCTTCCATTTCCTACCCACCGCGAGCCGCACACAAGTCTAACTATGTCTGTTACTGCCTTGCAGTCGGGCACCACTGCCAGCTCCCGGCGCCACTTTGCCCCGCAGTGAGCGGATGCCCAAGAAGTGGCTGTGGTCGTGTCAGCCCGTGCGATTCCCCTTCGCAGCCTCTCTGCGGAGCCCCAACTGCACTGGGTTTCTCATTCGGATCCACTTCTCAGTGGTCTTGGCTTGATAAATCACTCTGATCATTAATAACTATAATAAGATCACTCTGGCCCAGGGGTCTAGGGATGGCGGGGCTGAGCAGGGGCTGCTGCTCCACTGGTAGCAGGTCCCCAGGGCCTGCATGCCCCGAGGGTACCCGTACTTGCTGGCATCATCCGCATCTCCCACGGCTTTCCACACCCCAACTGCTCACCTGCCCCATCCAGATTTCCCTCCCCACCGCCAGAAGGTAGAGCCCCCCAGTGGCCAGACCCTCCTGCCTCCAAAGCTGGGGGTTCCCAGGCAAAGAACCACAGAAACACTCCAGAAAGAAGGGAATTGGGCTCTGGAAACTTCATGGGAAAACCCAGCGAAGCGGAGACAAACATGCTTTAGCCACGGTTGTTGGAAATTCAGGCAAAGCTCCAAACACCCTTCGAATTTTGCACGCAATTATTTCCCTTCACTTTTTCTTCTTTCTTCCTACCTTGTCTTGTTCTTTTGACTTCCCTCTTGAATTTCGTGAGTTTTAGTGGTTGCAGACCGCTGGAGTCCCCCCACCCCGAGAAGACGTGGGGGCACTGCCAGGTCACCCCTATCCTCAGAGGAGGTAAGGCCAGTTCGATTCAAACTGGCGACCTCATTCCAGTTGGCGGCACGGTCAGCCTTTGCTCTGTGTTACCAGAGTCGGGTGTGTGTGGCGCCTCCAGCCACAGGCAGCAGCAGCCACGATGGCAGAGGATGACGGTAGAGAAACTGGTGAACGCCGTGCAGCTTTCCAGACCTGAAGTTCACTTTTCTGTCAGCTTTCATTGTCACCACTGAGTTACATAATCAACAACTGTAATCGAAGAAAATAAATCATCATAGTCTCTCCTCCTAGGGCGGGACTGTAAAACGACTCGACATACCTCCGTTGGAGTTAAGAAGTCCCATTAAACGACCATACCTCCAGGTTTGGAATAGTGAGTGCTCCAGGGACAATTGGGGCCCAGGGGCCTTAAATCTGCCAAAAATTCAAGAAATGCACAGAATACTCCCGGGACATCACTTCCGTGTCCAAAGGGAAAGAGATGGCCTCAGAGACTTAAAGACAATCTATCCTCAACGTGGTCCTGGGGTCAGTGCTCTGTGCAGAGGAGGCGGGGCCCTCTCCCCAGTTCTTCTTGCTCAGCCTGCACATTAGGAGAGAGAAGAAAGCGGGAGGGAGGAAAGTAGCTAGACACAGTGGAGGAGATCTGTGCAGGGACCGAGTCTTCCCCGCAGGAGAGGAAATGGGGGGATCTCCCCACGCAACTCCCAGACCGCAGCTGCCTCCCCCGCAGTTGCCTGCACTCTCTCCTTCCTGGCCCGGCCTGTTCCGTCTCATTCTTCCTACCTTCTACAGATTCCTTAAATCCAAACGCTAAAGCATTTTCTCTGCGTGTGAGCAAGCAGTCATCAGACTTCCTCTCTGTAGATAAGAAAGAAGCCCATGACACCAAGAAGCAACTACTGAGCGGGAGCTGGAAGGTGGAAGTGCAAACAGCCATGTTTGGGAGGTGGAGCCCCTGGCACTTTGCTTTCAGAGGCTGACACGTGCGTTTCCGTGTTTCCGTTTCCGGAGCCCCACACTCGCACTTGGTCCTCTCCCACCGTAGGGTGGGTGGTCCCTTCTGCTCCCTGGACAAATTCCTGCCCAGTGGAGAAACGGCTGAGGTGGCACTTGGAAGTTAGGAACCAAGTTAATCTCCTTCTAGGCCTTCCCAGGCATGTAAGACTGAATTGTCCTTGCCCCAGGCTGAAGGGGGAGCTTTGGGCTCAGTTTAGGTGGTATGAGCGGAAACTGGAGTCAAAGGAGATTGAGGTTAAATATTCCCAAACCCTCAAAACTCAAATGACTTTGAAGGTTTTTAATTTTTTTTTTTTTGTAGAGATATGGGTCTCGCTATGTTGTCTAGGCTTGTATTGAACTCCTGGCCCCAAGCCATCCTCCCACCTCAGCCTCCCAAAGTGCTGGGATTACAGATGTGAGTCACCGACTCTGCCAGCCAAGTTTGAGTTTAAATCCTCTCAAACCCTGGTGTGGTGGGGCATGAAAAGTGACGGTTGAAGGACGCATGTGGAGTGCATTTGGGGCTCCTCTTGTTGAGTAAGAGACTCCTGGTAACGTTGAGTTTCCTATGGATATTTTGGGGAAATAGGATTGTGGGCACGATAGCTCAAAATGGTGCCCAAAGCTTCAAGTTGTAACAACCGCACTTCCCATCCCTTAAATCACTCTCTAGGAGTGTGTGCTAGAGGCTCAGGGAAGGGAGTTCAACTCCCTCCCTGGGTTACCAGGAGACCTGGCCCAGGCCTCAGGGCCTCTTGGTGTACCATCAAGTCTCAGGAGGCCTGTGGTTTCTTTGGATGCAAGATCTATGGCTCTGTCCTCTCTGTACCCCAGTTTTCTTGCAGGCACACAGGACTTGGACACGCCCTCCTTACAGTCTGTGAAGATTAAACAATATGCAGCCTGCGAAGTGCTTGGCAGGTAACAGGCACCCTATAGAGTCAGTTCCTTCCCCCGTGTCCTGTGTGTGGGGAATGGGCAGATCTGATTACTCCTCTTTTCCTGATGGAAGCACTGAGGCGGGGTGGAGGAGCCATGGAGGACCACCCGAGTTTCCCTTGACTTCTCGATTGAAGACCCAGGGCCACCAGCTTCTGTCCTGTTGAGGTAGCGGACTTGAGGGGTTTCCCAGCAGCACCTTTGTGGCCACAGCCTAGGCGACTGCCAGGACTGCAGTGTCTAGTGTGGCATCGGGAGCCCAGTCCTGGGAATCTGGCTTCTTCCCAGCCAGAATCCTCACTTTCCGCTCCGGGCTGAAGCGTTCATCCCTCGGCCTGGGAGCAGTGCTCTGACTCCCCCTCCTCTCCGCTCCAGGTTTGCTGGAGCTCCCTGGGGCGCTCAGAGCTGCTGCGTGGCAGAGGCTGGAGGAGAGGGTCCCAGACACTGCCCTCTGCAGCCTCAGTCCCCTATCGGCCTGGTGCCCATGCAGGGACGGCCATGAAGCGGTGCTGAGTAAGAAGCCCAGACCCCACTCCTCGCACAAGGCCTGGAGCATGGTGGCCCTGTCTTTCCCAAACCCCCAACGGAGCTTCACGCCACTACCAAGAGCCAGACCTGTCCCCAAGACCTTTCCTTCCACAACCGCCCCCTCCACCTGTGGGGGGAGGGCTAAGAGCTCCCCCACACCTGAGCGCCCCCACCCAGAGGCCACTGCCACGCGGCCTTCCTAGGCTCTGGAGACCAGTCCCCGGAAGAGCAAAGAGAAGAAAGCAGCCAACAGGCGAGAGGAGAGGGCAAGCTTCCTTTTTATCACCAGAAGGCAGAGGATCCGGAGCCGGCAGGGGAGGGCTGGCTTGGTGCATGGAAGTGTTTAGCAGGTTCAGTGCCATTACTGCCTAACAGGGTGTGAAAAGTAATATGAATGCGAAATACTGTGGGAAAATGGAGGGTTTCCAAAGCAGGCCCCAGGCTCCTCTGCTGGCTGGCCCGGAAGGCCCATTGTCCCTGCTGCCGGGGCAGTGGCTGCAGGAGGCGCTGCTACCGGCCTGGGGCTGCAGAGGGAATGTGGGGGGCGGGGCGGGGCGGGGGCGGGTGGGGGAGGGGCGGCGAGCGGGGAGCTGAGGGGCGGGCGGGGCCAGCTGACAGCACATGGGCAGAGCCCGAAGGAAGCCCTGCCCGCCCCGCCTCCCGGCTGCTGTGAGCTGACACGAGACAGCTTCCTAGCACTTCCCCTCCAACCTCCTAAATGCGCAAAGGAGGAACTGAAGTCAAAAAATGGATAGAGATCATGTCGAAAGTCAGGTTGAAAACAAGACTTTACTAATTTTACGAAGCAACCTATCAACCCTCGGCGGTGTGCGGGTGCTGCTTCAGGAGGGGTGGGGTGGGGGAGGGCGTACGAATCCGACCGGCGCGCCCAGGCCGGCCGCAGACAAGGCCCCGCCTGCGGCCTGACGGCAATCCCTGACGGCCGACACTCGCAGGAGTCGGGGCTTTCTCCCTCTGGGCCTAGCAATCCCTAGTTTGTGGGACGCCCAAACCATAGGCCGGACATTGATGGAGCCAGGTCATAGGCTGTCCCCACCCCTCGCCTGCCCGCTAGGCTGGTTCCCAAGCGACCCCCACCCCAAAGGGACTAGAGACGGCTGGATCTTCCCGGGTGCAGGAGCAATTTCACTTCCCCCCTCCTCCCTGCCCCCGCCCGGTCCTGGCCACGACTGCCTCGTTCCAGACGCGAAGGCGCGCTGAGGGCTCCAAGTGACCGCCCTGCGTCTGCGCTCTCCCGGCCTGGGGAGCCGCCGTGGGAATGCCGCCCCTCGGACCGGGCCTTCCCGCGCTTCCAGGTTTTCTGCTTGCAGGGCCTGGTGCGCAGGGGCGACCGCCAGCCTCCCTCTTCCTAAGACCATTTCCGCAAACCAGACCGCACCGGAGCAGCCAGGTGACCGTGCAGCTGGTTGTGGAGGGTGCAGATGGTACTAGTTCGGGGAGCAGACCCCGCAGCATATTATTCTACTTCACGGGCACTAAGGAGCACTCAAGAATGGGTGGCCCAGGTCACATTGGTTTTCTCACGCAAACGACTCTACGTTCTAGTCGTAAATCACAGCTTCAGGAGCTGCTTTTGCAGGGCGCGCTGGAGAAGGACGCGGGATGTGCGCGCGCGTGCGGGAAGGGCGGACGCGGAGTCGCACAGGGAGGCAGGAGGGGGAGTCTGGGGACCCCAGGCGGCGTCCACCCGGATAAAGCCCTAGCGCGTCCTGAGTCTCTAACTTCTGTCCTCGAGGCCTGCACCTCTCCCTCGCCCGGAGCACGAAGGACGGAGTCGGTGCCAGCGGCCCCGCACTTCGCGAGGCCCTCGCGGCCCAGGCCTCCTCGGAGCGCGGCGGCGGGACCGGGGCGCGCAGCCTCTCCCCGGGCCCCGCGCCTCGCCGAGCCCCACCCGGTCCTTCCTCCCCAGTGAGCTCACTTCCTCCCCGCGCCGCTCCCTTCCGTCCGCCCGGCCGGCTGGGGACGCGGCTGAGGGGCGCCCGGAACCCAGGGATGGGGCCTGCTCCGCGCGCGCCCGCCCGCGCCGGCGCCCTTCTCGGGACGCGCCCGGGAGCGGGAGCGCGGAGATCCCGCGGGGACCGAGGGGCTGGAACGCTCCGCGGGGACAGGAAACGGCGCCTTCGCGGCCGAGCGCGGCGCGGGCTGGGAGGCGGGAGGCCCGGGCCGGCCGGGGTCAGCCAGACGCCCCCGACGCGGCCGGCGCGGCGCCCCCTTCCTCCCTCCCTTCCTCCTCCTCCGCCCCCTTTTCCCTTGCTTCTCGCTTTAGCTCACTGGTGTTCTGAAAATTCACATGTCGGGCACATTGGAAAAGCAATTTTGCATTTTAAAGTCGGCAGTAGCGGAGGGAGAATTACAAATCGGATTGGATTTAATTAGCTGGTAATGCTCCTCTCATGCCCTATAATTAAACAGAGATTCTAATCACGCTTCGGGGCCCACAGTGATTATTACAAGCATATTTTACATTTACATTACAACCCTCTCCCTGGGGCGCAATCCACGGTCTGGCTCCACGTATTCCAATTCGGAACCCGAGTACTGAGGCCAGAGCGCTGGCCCCCAGCATGGAGGGCCGGCCGGTGGGAGCCGTTGCTTGGTTTCCTCGGTTGATTTTAACGTTTGTCCTGTTCCGTTTCTGAGGCCTACGGAAAGACGCTTTCCAGGCCTCTCTGTATCCCGCCAGGCTTCCCGCAGCCTAGACCGCACGGAGCCCCACGCCAACGCGTGTGTGAACTGGTGCAAAACCCAGAGCCACTCGGCGGTCCCCCATCACACACGCACACACGGGCACATTTAGGCAGCCCGGGCAAGGGATCGAATCTGGTGGCCCTGCAGAGATCCAGGAGCCCCATTTGTAGCCAGGCAAGCGCTCTCTTGCATTCTTATCTTTCTCCACCGCAGTCATCTACCAACCTCCCTCCCTCAGCGATTCCCTGTGATTCTGCGCTAGTCTCCTGGCCCCAGCGACAGCATCTCTGCACCCAGGGACAGGGCCCTCCCAGAACCGGGTACCCGACGTGTTCGCCCTGGCACCCTGCAGTCCTAGTCCTTCCTCATCCCGCCTCCGCCAACCCACAGTCTCCAGGTTCCAAGTAAAGTGCATGTTCGTGTCGTCATCGGATCCACAAGCGTTTTTGATGAGAGCTGTTTCCCTTTTGGAAACACTATTCCCTCTCCCCAGGAGAGAGGAATCTATTCTCTTCAGCTGGCTTAGAAAAAATAATAACTGAGACAGGGTATCTGTAGTGTGAAAACATCAGGCTCTAATAGCCGTTTCAGAGTGGAGTAAAGACTTTCAGGAAATGGTGGAAATAGGCCTGCTCAATTAACCAACCCCAGACTGCCATTACTCTGGCTACTCCTTTTCTCCCCAGCCCTCTATACTGTTTTCTTTCCCCCTCAAAACGTTTCCTGCTGCCGTTTCCTCTTTATTTATGCCTTTATCCTTCTTAAACAAGAGAATCCTGGAAATAACTATGTAAGGAGGGGAGAGAAACCCACCACCCCCAATTTCACTAATTGGTGATTCATGCAGGCTTAGTACAAGAGCATCTTTAGACCTGAGCCTTCTCATCTGTAAGGAAGCCGCTGGGCCAGATGAACTCAAAAGGCCCATTTCCACTCTTAAATTCAGCACTTTCACGACAAATTTTCTTCTGTGTTCATGAATGGCATATTTGTATACATATATACATATCTGTGTGTTTATATATTTCAGTAATGTTCTGTGCCAAGATGCAGATGAGGAGGACGTTTTAAACTTATGCGGGCGCCCTCTCAGGTTAGTTCCTACCAGACCAGCATTCCCTGCTGGGAACAGAAAGAGACTCTCAGGGTGGAAAGCACCTGGGGTAGGTCTCCTGAACATAGCCACCCTCCAAGTCCACTCATGGTCACATGATTCATTAGGGCCCTTACTCCTCATCAGAGCACTAGCGTCAGACTCTCTGACCCTGCCAATCCAAGTAAAACCCCATAAAATTGGCCAAGAGGGTGGCCAACATGTGCAGACATTAATTAGAGTTATGCTGGCCTTTGGTTTTCAGTCTGATGAACAGCAGCTCCAGGGCTGCAGGGGGCAGAGGGTTGGGGTCCTTCTGACCCAGTAGATGCCCTTTGGTCCTACCAGGGCATCAGTCCAATGCAGTAGGTGATCTGAAAGCTAACCCTCCTTGGAGAGTGGCTTAACCTCAGTAACTATGGCTAAAACCTGGCAGTGGGTCTCTACGAGGGACAGGCAAAAAATGTGTTTAAGGAAGAATCAGCAGCAAACTGTTTTTGTTATTACTGCAACTAGTATTATTATGAGACAGGGTAGGGGAGAAGTCCAAAGTGAAAGAAGAGAAATTTTTGGTATTAGTGGAAGATGTGGATACTTAGCAACCCTCTCCCCAGTATACATACACAGAGCGATGGCTATAGTCCATCCAGAAGCTGAAAATCCTTCCAACATCATTTACAAGGATAAGGGAAGGAGTGGGGAGGAGGAGCCTGAGCTTGAGCCAACCTCATTGCAATTCTGGCCAGGTACCAGAAGCCACAGAACATTTCAGAGAGCAGAACTTCCCCCATTCCTGGCAAGGGACCCTATGCATGGCACTGTCCTCACAAGGTGTGTCCTCTTCTGCACCTATGTCTAACTCTTAGATGGAGGATAGTCAGGGTCAGTCACTGTCTAGGTTAGACTTGGGGTGCAAGACCCCACAGCCTCTCCGAGGGCCACACTGATGTCAATGAAGGTGGCTTTATCTCCATCTCTTGCTGAATTGTAAACGACAAAATGCCTGAGATCTAGCAAGTATACACAGACTTAGTACACTGCAGAATTTATCTCAGTTGCTTTATAATAAATGTGTGTTTCCCAATCCTTCCCCCCTCCATTTATAACCCATGCAAATTATCTACAGACTAGAACATAGCATAAACCTCTCTTATGGTAAGAGAATATTTATTCATTACTTATTTGATGCATAACAGTTTCATCCTTCCCATTTGAGTTGAAAGGAGGAGGCACACAAACAATGAGGAGCCACATTCCCACAATTCTACATAGGATTTGAGAACCTCACTCTTTCTACTTGGCTTCTCTTACTTTTCTTCTTTCCTTGTTTCTAATTATTTGGCCCCAGACTCTGAGAAAAGACAATCCAATGTGGAGCCTTAGGGATGGTTTGTTCTGCATGTGCCCTGTCTTCTCTTTCCCAGATATTTTAAATTACAGTCAGATGGCATCTCACACTCTGACCAGATTGTATTGGGTGTGAGCCTCTTCAAAACATCCAGGGATCTTCCCTCTCCCCTGGGCACGCTCTGCCACAGAACATATACAACTGGAGTAACCTGCAGCATTCTAGAACCATAGTGACTATAATCCCATTTGCTCTTCTAAGCATTAGGAAACTCTGAGAGGATGCACAAGACACTAATAACAGTGAGTGAAGCAACTGGAGAGCGTTTTCACACGTACATTTTGTATATTTTTGAACCATGAGAATATACTGCCTGCTCATTAGAAATTAATCGTGTTAGAGTATATATGAGAGACTGTAGATGCTACATATACTCACATGTCATATCACATGCTGGGGGAGGATCCCGATGCTATGTGCAGAAAATATGGGATTGAAAAACATGTAACAAATTTTCTGTTCTGCACGATGGTTTATAAGTTAGAAATCTGACTAGAAAATAATTTTTTTCCCAAAAGTACAAAACTTTAGGTGAGGCAAAATGCACGCTGCTCCTCTCCACCCTCATCTTCCCAAATGGGGAGACTCGCAGGTTTAAAACCATCTGCTCCCCTGCTTACGTCACTGGGAGCACAGCCTTGCAGGACAGGCTGAGCCCTCAGTCCCCGATGGAAAGGCTAAACTGGAATACAGCCGAAAAGAAGGATTGACGTTTTCTAATAGATGTTTGAAAATGGACAATTTTTGTTAACAAGGAAGACAAGACCCTTCCCCAGAAATGGCTGCCTCTCAGTGCGCCCCTCTTGGTATACACCCTCTTACACTTCTCAGGGTAGGCAGAACATTGTGTTCCTTTCCCCAGGCTTTAACTAGGTGTAAAAGTTCTTGTTAGGCAAATTCTACTCTGGAAACTAAATATTTTAAAGCTAAATAAAAAAAGAGAGTAAAAATCTCCTTAGTGGTGTAAACCCAGAAATAAAAGGGATGGACTAAGCAGGAAGTTCAACAATCGACCCACTCTGCACAGATGGTTACATGGTGCTGGGTTGTCAAAAAGATTTTCCAGTTAGAACTGCTGTGCTCTTCAAGAAACATGTAAATAAACAAATTCCCCCTAGCAAAGGACGCTGCTCTTGAGCTCACTGTAATGTTTACGTATCCTGAAGCCTTTCCTGTTGCATAGTCCCAGCTAGTAAACAACGTAAGCCGCTCTTAAAGCGAAGGTCAGACTGCAAAATGAAAGGGACTTTTAAAAACTGTATTATGAAAAGATAGGGTAATGTAGAAAAACACATGGGAAATAATCTATGCTCTATCAATTTGTGTTAATAATTAGATACTCACTGAAACACAAAGTCAGATTGCCTTTTTCCCACAAAAGCAGGTGGTTAAACCATAGGATTTCCAAGGAGTATTCATGTGGGTTGGAAACTGGCAGTGATTTCAGAGTGACCAGGAGTGAGAATGGGGCAACGTTTGTGAGACCCAAAAAGGAGCCGTGTGGGGGAAATCACAGTGGGACAGGAAGAGCTGGGAGTTGAAACGGCCCTTGCTTTCCCCAGCTGTTTGCAGAACTTGGAACATATGGTGCCAGGGTTTCTCAAAGATGACAAGGGATGGAAAGTAAAATTATTCCCCCCCCTAAAGAATGCCTTCCCCCACATAAAGATATGTCTTCAGGCTGGAGGCTTTTCTCCTTCCACAGGAAATGAGCCGAGGTCACTTAGAACCAATTCTCCTCGTTTAGTAAAAAAAAATAACAGGGTGATTATGGAAGCAACAGAAGGAGTCAAGGTGTTTGTGCTAAAAAAAAAAAGACTTCAAGATCGGGCCTGGCCTGGAGTGGGAATATCCAAACGGGTTCTTCATATTTCAAGTTTTATAGACAGACTGTTCCCTAAAGGATATACTTTCATTAGGTCATAAATGCACCAACAGATGAGAGAAGGAAGAGGGGTGTGTGTGTGTGTGTGTGTGTGTGTGTGTGTGTGTGTGTGTCTGTGCGCGGCAGGTTTGCAGGTCGGGCTGGCGGGGGAGGTGGTCCTGGCGGGGCGGTACGCGCCACCCACCTGCGCGGGCAGAGGCGGGGGACAGAGCCCAGCCGTCCTCTGCGGGCTTCCTCGCGCTTCTGCTTGGCGATCTTAGTTCTTAGGTCTCTGGTGGGTTCCACTGAACCTCCTAGCTGCCCCGAGTCCGGGTGTGAACTCGCCTAAAGGCCGCAAGAGGGGAGGGCGGGTGGGAGGGTGGTTGGGGGGGGGCGAGGAGAGAGGTTATTTTTCCAGAGAGTTTGTTGAGGATTTAACTCAGAGCAGTCTATTAGTTGGGGCCTCGGTACCTGAGCCGTCGGGAAGGGAAATGGGTTCGTTTGGCAACTCACACTTCTTGCTGGAGATTCCCGGATTGGGGAGGTTTGCCTCCTGCAACGCGCCAGGGGCCCAAATGAGCGCGCTGAGATGTGAATGCTCTTCATCTCTTGGGGCAGCAGGGCCCTTTGCAAACACACAATCGTCCTGTCCCCGCCAGCCACGTTGGCTGCCTTCTGCGCATTTCTCGAAGCGAGTCCGGGTTATGCCATATATGCCAGCACCGTTTAGCCGCCTCCGTGGGCCCCCGGGGACTGCTCAGCACTGATTCACACTGAGAACTTGGTAGCAGGTTTTAAATTATTGTAAAACACGACCCAGATGAATATATCTGTCTGTGAGTATGGGAATACGCACCGTCCGCCTAGGCCCGAGTAGCAAGAGACGCGCGCCTACTCCGCGTTTACGTCACGCGCTGCCGCGCAGAGCAGTGCTGCCGTGGGTTCCCGCACGCCACAGAGGGCTGGAGCAATAATTACTTTCCTCTTCTCTGATTTTCTGTTTCTAAAGAAAGCACTGGCGTGTAGGACGAGGCAGGTAGCGCGTGTTAAAAGGCAAGCAGGTCGCTGTCGTTTACGCCCAGTCGCAGTTCGGAGTTCAAGGAAAATTGCCTTTAATTGACGCCGTGCATACATCCCTGTGCTCCTCTCAGGCGGGGACGCCCCGAGAGTATTTATTTCTAGGGCTGGAAACAAAACAACCCACCCCGTCCACCGCGTGAGAGAGCGCTCCGAGACGGACTGCCGGGGAGAGGCTTTCTGACCCCAGTGGAAATTAGTCACACTGACAGACGCCCGGGGGAGGCGAATTAGCCCGCGCGCTGACGCTACGCAGAGGCGCCGGGTTCAGGCCCCGCCGCGGCGGGCGCCGAGGGGGCCGCGGGCTGCCGGTGCCTGCCCCGCGTATCCCGACGGGGCCCCGCTTTGCGTCTCCGGGCCTGGGACGTGCTCGCGAAGGCGGCGGAGGGCGCGGTAATAAGGTGCCAGCCGGCAGCAAGGCGAGGGGAAAGCGGAGACCTGGAGAGGAGGCCGGGCGCGAGCGCGGGCGGGCGGGCGGGCCCGGAGACGGGAGCAGGGCCGAGCGGCCGGCGCGGCGCGCAGGGAGGGCGGGGGAGGAGGCGGCGGGGAGAGGACCACGCGGCCCCGGCGCCCCGGCCGCCACTTGGGAGGTCCCGGCCCCCGCGCAGGCCGGGCCAAACCATCCTCCCGGGAGGCTCCCGGCTCGGGCTGGGTCACAATTACACCTCGGCTCCAGCCGAGGACTTAAAAACCAAGTGGCGGAGGGGCTGCAGTCTGGGAGCAAGGCCCTGCGGTCACCAGAGGGGGGCCGGGCCCGTGCACAGGAACCTTTTACAAGGCATGTGGGTACAAGAAAAAAACTCAAAATAAACCACTTGCATCCAGCATGGGCAGCGAAAATAAAAGCTGCCTTCTAGAAGGGGCGAGCGAGAGTTTTGAAATTCTTTGTGTGTTTTTGCTTTTATGTAAAGAGTTTTGCGGGTTTTAACCCCATAACCAAGGGAGAAATTGTGGGGGAAAGTGCTAGAGTTTTATTTTTTCCCAGAGGGCTGTAATAAGGGGTCCACCCGTTGCCCCCAAATCACACTGTGGCCCAGGGCTGCGAGCAACTGCATACGTCCATACGGCTCATTACACAAACCGGAGAAGAACCCTTGCGTGACCCTATGGTTGCTCACATAAAATCGGGCCTAGTGGTCTCATCTCTTCTCTTTTTAGAAACTGATTCTGCGGGAGTGGTCGTACTGGAAAGTATCAAAAGTGTGGCACCTGATTTTGCCAGAGCTTAGTCCAGAAATACTTACTAAGAGTAACCGGTATGGCCCCAAAAGACCCAGATCAGGGCGCAAAGAGAAGGCAAAGTTAGCGAGGTGGCTGCAGCGTGGCCCCAGCCGAGCCGGGCTGGCCCTGGGGTAGAGGATGCGAAGGCCCCTCCAGGGCAGGACAGGGCGTGGGCAGGGGGGTGGGGGGGGAGGTGACCAGCTCCTCCTGGACCTGGGGCGCCGCGTCTGCGGTATGTTTTAGCTCCTCTCTGTTCCCTAGAGGCTCCTTTGTAAGCCGAACCGAGGCTCTTCAAGCTGCCCTCACCCGGAGGGCGTGCGCGAGTAGGGTGGAAGAGGCTGCACTAGCATTCCGAAGGAAAAAAACCCTGTTTAAGTTAAAACAAAATAAAACTTGCTCTTTCTAGCTAGGGGCCTCTTCTGGTGTCTCGTTTTGTGCCCACGGGAACACTCCACGTTCCGAAGTTGGGAGGACCGTGGGGGCAAGAATGGGTGGGGCCTAGAAATCCGCCCTAAATTCGCATCCGAGTGCGGCGCACCTTCCTCTCCGCCTCTCACCCTCCCTCCCGGCCAGTGCTGCTCTGGAGAGCGGGTCTTGGCACCCTGGGGCGGGAGACACGGGGAGGAAGGGCATCTCCGTTGCCTGGGGGGGGGGGGGGGGGGGGGGAGTAGGGGTCCTGGGGCATTTATTTATGATTTTAAAATAAAAGTTTAAAATGAGTCCAAACGTTTCTGCAACAGTTTCCAACACAAAGTGTGTCCAAGAACGCAAAACCCAGGACCCAGACATTCTTCAAAGGCAGACACATGGGTCTCCATGCGTCCCCACTCACCTTGGAGAGGTCCCAGTCCGGGCTCCAGGCTTGGGCCGCCGGGGCTTCCACAGTCCCCCGTACCCCACTCTGGCCCCTGCCTGGCCCCTGACGGCTCCTGGGATCCACCGTCACGCCGTTCCCCCAACCCAGCAGTTAGCCCCCGCGCCCCTTCGTGGGCTCCACACTGCCCCTCGGAAGTATCCGGGCTGGCGGGCCATGCTCCGCGGCAGAGAGAAGGGCGGCTGGCGGGAGCCTGCGGGGAGCCCCGCCCGGGTAACTCTTCGCTTCCCCCTTCGTGTCCGTCCCCCACCCCCGGCTTCTCCGCCTCTCTGTACAGAAGCGCCTGGCTCCTGCCTCGCAGCCCGGCCTCCGGGGGTGCTCTGCGGCGGCCCACGCGTCCCCGCGCCGCGCCTCTACCCACCAGATTGCCTTCGGGGCCCCTCGGTGCGGAGTCGTCGGCGTGGCGCGCTGAGCCCGGCGCGCAGGAGCCCCGCGTCCGCCACATCTGCGCCATGCGCTGCTGGGTAGCCCTGCGGGTCGAAGATGCTCAGAGGAGGAGGAAGTGCAGAGGGAGAAAAAAAAGAGGAAGAAAAAAAAAAAGCCAAAAACGTAACATACACACAAGCACTCAAAACCAACATTGGGGTTGGGCTTTTTCAGTTTCACCCGAAGAGACGACCAGGAGTATCTGGAGAAGGTTTGTGAAGACGTTTAGGAGGGAGGGTGAGTTTTCTGCTGAGAAACTCAATCTGCCATACAGTAGCGGCCCCATCTGCGATCTGTCACTGCTGACAGCACCACAGGGCACCGCCGTGATCTTCTGCACAGCCTGCACTCCCCGAAATACCCTCCTTAATCAAAGGACGGCTGCGCGCCCGGCTCAGCTGGCCGCGCCGGGAGCCGCACCGCGGCGCTGCGCCCGCCCGCCCCTCCCGCGCCGCCCGGCCGCCCGGGCGCATTAATTAAGAGCGGAAAGGAGACAGGGGCTGATGTCATGGCTCTCAGAAGATCATAAACGTGAAAGAGTCACCCTGTGAGAATCCCTGAAAATGACTTCAATGAATAATTTCAGAGACAGTTATGGCTCCGGGTGATGACTGAGCAAGAATATGAAAAACAGATTTGCAAAGCCAAGGCGATGGTCAGGGCGCCTGGCCGCCACTTTCCCCGGTTGAAACCGCACCCGCCAAGTACTAGTTACAAACTTAGGTTGCGTTTTCAGGCTTTCTTCTTTAAGACAAAAGCAACACATTTTTCTTTTCCTGTGTTTCTGCCTTATCCTAAAGACAAAAATGTCAGCGCAGGGCAACACAGTAACAACCTACTGTAAAGGCAACCATACACTGGCGTCAGTGGACATTGGCTTCCAAAGGAGGGATTTACTGCCATCTTAATTTAGGTTAGTACTTTTTTCCTTCTTCTTCCTCCTCCCCCCTCCTCTTCTTCTTCTTTTTGCCTCTTCTCTAAGCAGTGTGCTTAGTGAAGGTTGAAAGTTCCCTCTGCCCCTGAGTAAGTGCGCCGTTTATTCCAAACCATCTCAGCTGGTGGAGAACCACAGGCCCTGTTTCTGCACAAGAATCAGCCTGACTCTTTAGTTCTTGGTCACCCATGGATTGAAAGAGGATTTGGTGCTGCAACCAAATGGTATTTTCCAACACGCCACCTGGTCATGTGGAAGCATCCTTTGGGTGGGTCTGGTTGCTCAAGATTGGTTGTGCATTAAAATACTATTTGAGAATACAATTGGTGTGTTAGTGGGGGAAGGGGACTGATGAGTAGTGCCCTCTCACGCTTTACATAAACGGTGTAGCTGCCCGCAAGCCTGTCTCCTTCTGGGACTGTGTGGGCCTGCGGTGAGTTTTGATTTATCCCATTTAATTCAAGTAAAAGTTCATTATATACTCCGAGCAGGAAAGTATTATAGACACAAGTGATGTGGATTTTTGTTGTTTGTTTGTTCTAGAGAGGTCTGAATGATTTGGAACACTGGTCATTTGTCTGAGTAGACTCCATCACTAAGGCAGATCATGGAGAATTCACTTACCACCACTCTAGAAAACTGTCCTTTGTGTAGACACGGCCCATTCTTCTGCCCTCTAGAAGCACAGTAGGCCAGAGTCCTCAGTCGTTAAGGACACAGTTGTCTAAAAGCATCATTCCCCACACCTAGCCCCCACCTTGCGAGGGCAACGTTTTGCTGCCTCTGGGCCGGGGAGGGAGGCCTGGCGCTGGAAGCTCTCGATGTAACCGAGAGGCAATGTTTCTTTTTCATTCTAGATGACATAAAGACATTTTGGAGTCTGGGGTATAGGGCTGCATCAAAGAATTGAGGTGAAGTGAACCTCCAGAATTTTTTCTTTAACTGTATTCTCTTTATTTTTGATACTCTTGGTTTCCAAAATAGGATGATCTTATCCCTCCACTCAAAGTACGGCTGTCTTCTTTTCCCTCGAGTTAAATTCGCTGTAGCCTCCGATTGAAGGTTCAGGCTGCTCTTTGTAGCCCGAGCAGAAACAAACAGCATCTTCCGGGTTTGCTTTGAATCCTTGGGTTACCCAATTAAATGGAGGCATAGGGCTGATCCATGAGATGGCCAACTCTCTTCCACTGGAGACTTTAAATAATGTAGGCCTCTCCCCACTCCTCCCTCATCCATGATAAAGCTACCCCTGGCATTTCCCACCGGGCTTGGGTCAGTGGCTGCGCTGGGGGACTGGGTGGACGGGTGTGGCCTCAGGCAGGAGTTCTGGAACCCCCTGGGGAGATTTTGAAGGTTGCAGGCTGCAGCCTAGTCCCTGAGCTGCTTAATCAGAATTTCTGGTGGTGGGGTGAAATAGGGGCTGGATCTGTAATTTTACTAAGTTCTCCCGGCAGTGGGAAGTTCAAGTGTTGGATTCATCCCAGCACTCCTGACCTCACGAGACACCAGGCCAGCCCGCAGGGCGCCAGGGTCCGAGGTCCGGGCGTCCGCCTGCCTGTCCAGGGATTGCACAAACATACGTGGCCTCCGTTCTAAACACTGGGACGCAGTAGGTGACAAAGCTGCCTCCAGCCATCCTCGCCCTTAGGAGACGTCAGCGTTTGTGCCAAGGACAACTTCCGCGGGAAGAGGTGTGGGGGCGAGCGGGGCGGAAGAGGGTCTAGCGCCTGGGCTCGCCAGACCCGTTAGGCTTTAACGGCAGGTGCAAAGGCGGCAGCTGGGGAGACAGTGCGTTCTGCCATCAGCTTCTGGGGGGACGCCCGGCTCGGCAGAAACTCCCACCGTTTTGGCCCGAGGGCTGTAGGGGCCAAGCGGGTGCCAGAGAGGGGCGGGTAGCACTGAGCGCTGCCCTAGCAGCAGCCTGGTCCTAACAACCACACATCCCGCACCCACTCCCCCGGCCTCCGTCCACCCTGGCTCGGCTTGCACGGTCACCGCCTGGGGCCACAGCTGTTGGTGTAGGAGAGCGGGGTCCCCGCGCGAAGGGCGAGCAGAGGCGCGCCCGCCGACCCGGGCCGTTTGGGGACTTTTCCAGACGGAATGCAGAAGCTGGAAAACTTGGAGTGGGGAGGGGGCGTTAGAAACGTTAACCGGCCCCTCCTCGCCCCAAACAAGGAAAACAAAAAAGTCTTCTGGGCTAAAAAGCCGTATTTATGAAGTCCCTGTGCGCAGGCGGGCGGCGCGTTCCAGCGGCCGGCGGGCCGGGAGGACTTGGCCGCGCGGCCGCCGATTGCACCCAGCTCTGCCGGCCGGGATGGCTCCGAGCCGTCTGCCCTGACGTCAGCCAGGCCCGGCCCCGCCGCGGCCAGATAGGCGAGCGCGGCCGGGCGCGGGCGCGGCGCTAATCACTCCCAGATGTCCCTAATAGCGGAGATAAAGACGGACAGAGCGGCCGGGAATAAATTTGTAATCAGGGCTCTACCATCTGATCATCAAAGCGGCCCGAATGCCGGGAGAATTTGAAGGGAATGTGTGTGCAGGGGGGGCGCGTTTGGGGAGAGGCAGGGCTGAGCTTTGCGAAGGGAACTGACTGCGGCAGGGCAGGGCCGGGAGGACAGGGACAGGACTTCCGTGCGCATGTAAAGTCTGACACCCGGTGTGCTTTCACCTCCGTGGCCCGACGGGCCGAAGCCGCGTGGCAGCCGCAGGTTAACCAATCCTGGGCGCGCAGGGGCCGTGCGGGAAGCGCGCGCCGCGCCCGCCGGTGGCGAGGCCGCGCTCACAACTGTCCGGCCCCGGAAACGCGGGATGGGCTTCCTCTCCCGGAGTGGTCCCCCTCCCCCTCTTCCTAAACAGTTAAAATAAGTGTCGGCCCCTCCCCCACCTCCATCCCCGGTAAACAGAATCCCTAGGCAGCAACTCGTTGCACAGCGAAGCTATGGCAGGGAGGGGGCTGTTGGGGCTTCCAGCCTGGGTCCTGGGCTGGCTGGTGGTGGCTCCCGGGTTTTTCTCTCCAAGGGACCCGCGGCCTCTGACCAGCCAGGATTCCTGTGCGTCCGGGAGACCTGTTAGCGCTCCCTCCTCGCGCCCAGACCTTGACCGTAGGAGCCGGGCCTTTGGAGGGAATGGGTCCCCCAGGCCAGCAAGTCCAGAAAAGACAGGCAGTGCGCAGCGCCCAGGATCAGCACGGCCCACGCCACAAGCCCTTTCTAGACCATCTCTGCTTGGCACCCACCAGACAGTTCTTGGGCAAATCCAGGCGCGTGGGTGGGACTCACAGGCAGGGAGAGCTCTGCGCGGTCGCGGTGGAGGAAACCAGGAGCCGCGCGCAGAGCGTTTCGTTAAAGCTTTAGGTTTCCCGCGCTTTGGAGTCCGCTTCGTGCAAACGCAGGCCCGGCTTTCGTGGCATGCGTTGCCACGTTTCCTGTCCCCTGCGCACCGGCCCCAGGCCCTTACAACCGGCCCAGGTTCTCTCTGCAGCGCTGTAGTCTGGGAAGTACCTCCCAGGTCTCTTTCTGCTCCCTGTGGCTTTGCATTTGCGCTCACGCTCATCTTCGCACCCCTTCCTGCGAATTCCGTGTCCGTCTAACACTCTCTCTCCTTCACAACCTGGGTGGGAGACTCGTTCCGCGACCCTCGCCAGCCAGGGGACAGCGGCCAGGCCAGCAGTGGCGGTGAGGGAAGGGAACCTAGCCACCCTCGGTCTCCTGCACACACATGCTTCCCAAGGGGCCCAGGCGCTGCCCTCCCTGGCGCCACTGCTGCAACCAGGCCGCCTGGTCCTCCCGTACCTGGGAAGGGCAGCCCAGCCCCGAGGCCCACCCTTTCCAGGTGCCACCCTGCATGCTGGCCAACCCATCCCAGGGCTGGCGCGTCCCACCGAACTCCCTCCCCCAGGGTGGTCCGGGGATTTAGAAGGCAAGCAGGACCCCAAGTGATCTTGGTGTCTCGACCTGAAAAAGCCCTTAAAGCTGCTGCCAATGCCTGTGGGCGGGAGCAGAATCCTGGAAAATTGTGACTGGGAGCAGGGCCCCCACCCTACAGTTTCCCAAATTCCTTCCCAAGCTGAGAATGGGTCTACACACACACACACACACACACTCTAGCCCTTGCCCCGTGCTCCAGGGTTATCAGGAGCTCGGCCTGCGCGGCGGTCTGGGGCCGAGCCCTGACAGCCAGATCCACCATCAATTTACCTTCCGCCGCCCCAGCTTCCCATTTAGCTTTTAACGTCAAATCCTACATTTTTGTCGGCTCCGGCCTGTCTAGAACGCTTGCGATTTCGCTGCAGGAGTGATTGCTCTTAACAAAATGGCAGCAACCACATTATCCGAGCAATTAAAACAGGCCTTTTAGCTGGTCCCGAAAGCAGAAACATGGAATTTTTTTTTTTAAGCAAAGAAGAAGGGGAGTTAAAAGAGAAAGAAGTGTGTAGGAGAGAAAAGCGTGGAAGCTGTGTAAGAAACGCCTGCCCTGCACGGCGCTCACTTTCTCCAGACTTGGCAGCGTGGGGCAGAGATGTTGGGTGGCTGAGAGCATTGGGTGGTTGGGATATCCGGGCTGGGGCCATGAATAATCTGGGGTGTCCTGCCGGTTGAAGTGTCTGGCCACTTGGGGTGCGCATCCTGTTAGGGGATTGGCCGCCTGGGGTGTGGGGACAGCTGGGCACTATGCCGGTGGGGGTGTCCGGTCTGCCGGGTGTCTGGACGCTTGGGGTCCGGTGGGTTGAAATGGCAAGGCCGGCGGGGTGTCTGGGCCTGGTGCTGCTGGCCCCCAGGAAGAGCAGGAGGGAGAGGAGGCAGGCAGCGCCTGGCCCCAGCCAGACAAAGAGGGAGGGTTTTTGGAGCTCGAGTTTAAAAGCATGTGTATTAGCAAGCTACTTCTAGCGATGGTGCGCCAGTGTTTTTTAGTTTCTTTCTGTTGATGTTTAATAAACCAGAAAAAGTGTTAAACCAGCACACACGCGTTAAGGCCTGGGTGGCTAAGACCAGCTACCCAAGGCAGCACAGGCCTATAGGCATGGTGAAAATAATTCGTCTCTGGTTCCTGGGTTCCTGTTTTTAAAACCTCACCTCCTCCACCACCGTTTACTCCAAACACTTTGGTCAGACTCCTTCCTTCACCTCTAGAACCTGAAGTCTTTCTCCTGAGCGCACAGAGATAAAGATGCAGAAGGCAGCTGGAGGCGGGAGAGGGAAAGGAGTGGGCCACCGGGTCAAATGGACAGGGGCTGGGAAAGCAACGGAGAGCCAGGCGGCCTCCCCCCACCCCCCCAGCGCTATAAACAAAGGCAAGTGTCGGTAAACACAGCCTTGGGCCCAGCGCCGGCTGACCCGAGGGGAGAAAGTTCAGATCACTTTGGCCGAGTTGTTCTAACCCCTCGCCCTCGCGTTGTCAGCGGCCGGCAGCAGTCCGCAGGGCCGCCAGCTCGTGTCTCCCGCGTCGCCCGCGAATTCGCCCACGCCCCCGGCCTGTGCCCACAGCTGCGGGCGGCCGGGTCGGGGCGGGCAGCGGCGGGACGTGCGCGCCCTCGGGACACCGCCGGACGGGCCGCGCCCGCAGCCGGGTGCGAACCTCGCCCCGGAGATGGGTTGGTTCCAGGATGGAAACCCTCAGGCGAGCCTCTCCAGCGCCAGATTTATATTCGTGGAGCTCCATGAAACAAACCGCTTTTTAATACGTTTCACCTTTCTCCCCCACCCCCAGCCCTCTCAGCCTCCTCCCCCTGCTTCCAGCCTGCACCGCCAGGCCCCGCAGCGCCTCTGCTACCCGAGCAGATACGCGCGCCTTCACCAGGCCCTCCAGCAAGGCGGCCTCGGGGATCTTCTCTCCCGGGAGGTGCGGGGCCTCGCGGAGACCCAGACCCCCAGCGGGGAGAAGCCGGGGCGGCTGGTGGCCTGGGGGGCGCCGCTCGCCCCGCTGGGCTGCGGCCCGGACGACTGCGGACACCGCACAGTTAACATCGAGTCCCCCGTAACTCCTTGTAAATCTAACCCGCCCCTCGCCCCCCTTTAAATCCGTGGTCTTGTTCGCGATTTCTTACTTGACGTAAAGTTCCTTGTTACCTAATCACGGACTTTTCCCGAAAGCCGCCTCCCCCGCCCCAGCCTGCTCAGATGAGAAGCCCCTATCCCGACTGCAAGCACAATCTCCTCCTCTCTTTTTCTTCTCCCCCCCCACCTTTTTCTTTTTCTTTCTTTCTTTCTTGGATGGAAGCCCTGTGTTTTGAATTAACCGCCCCAGACTAGTTCCTGAGGCCTGCAGTAACGCCTGGGACCCTCGTCACATCTCCACCACCCCAAAACAAACGCGCCACCCCAACTAAAGCCCAAGCCCCGACCGCAGGGCGCCTGGCGGGCCTCAGGAAAGCAAGGACACCTCTCCCCCTCGCGCGCGCGGTGCGGGCGGCTCTCCGGCCCGGACCCTCCTGGCAAAGGCCGGCCCCCTCCTCGCGGCTGGGGGAGGCGGGACGGAGAAGGGCCGGGGCCTCCGCCGCAACCTTTCCACCAAGGACGCTCCTCCGCACAGATCCTCGCCCCGCGCCGGCCGCGCTCAGCCGCCACCACCACTGACTCTTTAAAATAAAGTTAGAGGCAGCCACGATAATTTAGTTTACTTCTGAATATCTTTAAATATTATGAAAACAAGGAGAACAGCTTTGTTTTCAAAACTTTCTGAGGTATCGACCATTAAAAAGATCAGGGTTTTGTAAAAAAAAAAAAAAAAAAAAAAAAAAACAAACACAGTGGTTTATTGAATACTTACAACGTTTACACCTTCCATGTTAATTAAATTCCACTTAGTTTTAGAGGACGGAAGTGCCCGGAACGCGTGGCTGTTGCTGAGAGCATCTTCGCACAGGGGAAAGGGCAGCACTAGACACCGGCCCCGCCAGGAGCGCCGGCGGCCCTGCGTTCCGCGTCGAAATAAAACTTTATAATCCCCAGGAATATTTATATCCAAAGGCCAAGTATTAAAGACACACTTCACAAAGGCACTAGTGTCCGCTGTCTTTATCTGGGAGGGGCTGGGCAAGTGGGTAGGGGGGCAGCGCTGGTGTCTACACAGCCGAGGGGACATTCACACTGAGAAGCTACGAGACGACGGACGGGGTCCCTTACCACGCGGGAGCGTCCTCTTCATATTAAAATATGGAATGCTTTTCTTCAAATATCCACTTTTTTTTTTTTTTGGAGGGGGCAGGTGGGGAGCGGTGCCTCAAGGGGGGGGGTCAAGGAGAGGGGAAGGAAATTGCACATAAATAAACAGGATGATTCCCAACGCAAGGAGTCCTCGGAGCCGAGCGAGCAGGGCCTGCCCGGAGTCCTGGGTCTGCGGCTGGCGCCTCGGCCCGGCTGCCTCCTCCTCCTCCTCCTCCTCCTCACTGCTTGAGCTCCAGGGCCCAGACGTGCTGCGGCCAGCCCGTCCGCCCCTTGGTTTTCTTGTCGTTGCTGCTCACTGTGCTTTTCAAGATTTCGTTCTGGGCAGAGGGGAGGCGAGGGCGAGAGAAGTGGGAAGAGAAATTCAGACAGGATACCTCGCGCCACCCCAGGGCTCCCTGGACCAGAGCGGACGGCGGGCAGGGCAGGGGAGGAGAGGAAGGAGGATGGCCCAGGCCGCAGCCCTTGCAGGAAAACTGTGCTCGTCTGCGCTGCCCCCGCCACCGCCCAGGCCTCCTGGCCGCCGCGGGCTCAACTACCGGATCCGCAAGTTTATAAACAACCGCGCGCTCCGCGGCGTGTGTGGAGGAGCTGGGGGCCTTTGCTCTGGCTCCAGCTGGAGCGCGGGAGAGGGGGTCGGCGCTCAGTCTGGTTCCTGCGTTTGCAGCGGCAATCCCAGACACACTCGCTAGGAAAAAAGGGGCGAAGGCCCCTCCGCCCCGGCCTGGGCCTCCCCGCCCGCGGCTCTCGGCCTCCGGCTCGGAGCGCGCCTCCTCCAGGGCCTCGAAACCTCTGGATGTTCTGCAGGTCCCTCGGTTATGCAGCGACCAAAGGGTCGCGGGCCCCAGGGAAGAAAAACTTGACAAATGGAATTATTTTCTAGGCCCTTCGTGGCGATAGCTCTGCCCTGAACACCACCGCCCTGTGGGCGCTTGGTAGGAACCCGAGAAAACCTTACAGGGCGGTTGAACCTCGTGTGATTGTGAGTAACAATGGCCAGAGTAACATTCACATATATATTTTTGGCTTAAAATGTACAGGCTCTTTCGAATAAAAGCAGAAATACCCATGGCGTACACTCATCTGGGAAATTACATTTTAACGTCGTAGCCAAAGAGAAATCGGAACTACGTTTCGAAGTTACAAGTACGTATTTCATGTTTCTCTCTGCGTCCTCGGACACGGTCATGAGGACACACGGTCGGAGCTCTCTCGGGGCTCAGGGCCAGTGGTGGCCTCGTGCTGGGGGAGAGGGCTGCGATCTATAGCGAAATAATCGGAGCCGGGAGCTTCTGGGCGAGTTGTTTTGGAAATATGGGAAAGCAAAACGGGACTGGAGGCCAAACGGCGGCTCCGGCGGACAGAGGACGGGTCTCCCAGACTCTCTGCAGCGCGGACCCGACCCCTCATCCTTAGCGCCCGGGGGACAGCGATAACCCGAGGGGAGATCACCAGCGTCCCGCTTACCCTCCCCTCCCGCTGTCACCCTCCCGGCCTCTCTGCTCCTGCAGGAAACTACCCCTACCGCCACCCGGTGCGAACGGCCTCGGCGCGGGACGCAGCCAAAGAACTCGAGATGCCGTTTCCAGCCCAGTCGGAAAGAGGCCGGGGTCCCCGCGCCCCGCAGCCCGCGGCCCCACCGCCCGCTGCCCCCTGGTACTGACCAGCTCCTTCTTCCGCTTCTCCTCCTTCACGTCTGTCTTCTTGATCTCTGCCTTGAAGGCCTCCGCCTCGCCGTTCTGGTCGTCCTTGGCCAGCAGGTCCATGAGGTAGGCGATGTAGCTGGTGGCCAGGCGCAGCGTCTTGATCTTGGAGAGCTTGGTGTCGGCGGGCACGTTGGGGATGCACTCGCGCAGCTCGGCGAAGGCGCTGTTGATGCTCTGAGTCCTGCGCCGCTCCTTGCGGTTGGCCGTGCCCCGGCGCTTCACCGGGCGCGGCCCCCCCAGGCCCGGGGGCCCGGCGCCCGGCGGCACCCCCCCGTAATGGGAGTGGTCCAGCCCGGCAGCGCCGCTGGCATACTCCGGGCTGTAGGACAGGGCCATGCTGTAGTCGGGGGGCGACATCTCGGGGTGGCCGATGAGCCAGCCGTGGAAGTAGGGGTTCTCCTCGTGGCTGCAGCGGCTGGCGGCGGCGGCGGCAGCGGCGGCGGCGGCGGCGGCGAACGGGTAGCCTTCATGGTGCACCACCGGGTGGTGGGGAAAGCCCCCTACCAGACTCATGTCGCCCTCCGCGCCCCTCCACGCGCCCCAGCGCGCGCGCAGCCCCGCCGCGCCCTCGGCCCGGGCCCCCGCTTCGGCGCCCGCCGGCCTCCCCCCCCCCCCACCCCCCAGCCCCCGGGCGCCCGGGCCCGCCCGGCAGCCGCAGAGGGGGCTGCTGCAGCCCGGGCCCCGGCCCCCCGCCTGGCCAGCCGGGCCCGCCTCAGCAGCGCCGCGGCCGCCGGCTCCCCATGGGGCGCAGCGAGCTGGTCCCGGCACCGTGCGCCCCTGGTCGCCGCCGCCGCCGCCGCCGGCTCCCGCCTCGCTCCACGGCCCGCGCTGCGGCTCCCGCTTCCTCGGCTGCGGCGCGGAGGCCGAATCCTCTCGTGCTCATGCAAAGGTGCCGGGGCTCCCGCGAGGCTGCTCCGCGGGGTCGCCGGGCTCCTCGCCCGGGCCGCGGTCCGGCCCCGGAGCTAAGCCGGAATCCGGGCGCGAGTCTGGGCCGCGGCTGGAGCGGCGGGCCCGGCTCTGCGGGGAGGCGGCGGGGTCGCCTGCTCACTGCACAGCTACCTCCATGCGACCCTCCCCTTCCCGCCTCTTCCCCTCCCCCACCAGCCCGATCTGGGTTCTTGGGCGCTTAGTGTTTTAGTGAGGTGTTGGTTGTTGTTGTTGTTTTGGTCCTGGAATGTGATTTTAGCTGCGAGTAACGTGTCCTCGCTCCTCTCGGGCCGTCTCGGGGGCTTTTCAGAGAGGTCTCAGTGCATCCATTTTCTCAGATCCTCTCCTTTCGGGCAAGGGTCTGGGGCCCTGAGCGCGCCTTGGAGCTCGCGGGCGGCGGCTCGGGCTCTCGCCGGGGTCTGCGCGGTGGCCGAGGAGGCTCCGGGTGGCGGCGGCGGTCCTCCCGGGCTGGATGACGTGAGGGGAGCCAGCGGATTTTCCCAGCAAGATCTCCATGTACAGCTACATCTTTAGGGCCGCTCGGGTTAATATATGTCGTCAGAGGCCCCTCACGCCAATCCCGGGGCGGCGGGGGCGGCGCCTCGCGCGCTCCGCAATAAAACTTTTTGATGTCCCCGTTGCTAATTGCCGAGGTCCTCTTCCACGATTGGCTGCCTCCTCATAACCATAAGATAATTAAAACTAGGGGGGGGGGCAGGGTTAAAAAAACTTTTTATCAGCCAGAGGTTAATGCAAGTGTTTAACAGATGCTTCACTATTAAAATATTTTTTCCCCCCAAGGCTCAAATATTGAAGAGTCTCAAACCAGGTACAGTATCACTCTGCCTTCTTTTCCGGTTAAAAAGAAGACAGAAAGAAAGAAAACAAAAATACAGCGCAGATACTGCTTTTCGGAGCGTTTTGTAGCTGGCCGAGGCGGGGCGCGGGCGGCGGGGCGCGGGCGGCGGGGCGCGGGCGGCGGGGCGCGGGCGGCGGGGCGCGGGCGGCGGGGCGCGGGCGGCGGGGCGCGGGCGGCGGGGCGCGGGCGGCGGGGCGCGGCTGGGGACGGGCTGCCGGGACGGGCACAGGCTGCGAGCGCCCGTGTCTGCGGCTGTTTACTGGCCACGTTACCGCGGTCGGAGCCGTTTGTGCCGGCTTAGAGTACCGTGGCAACCTTTGGGGATCAGGAGCAGAGCCGCCCCCGCCTGCCCCGGGGCGCGCGGGCTGCCCGACTGTAAATGCTCTTGTTTCCGCCTCCTTCAGGGACACCACCGGCCCCGGCGGAGACCTCGGGCGATTTCAAAGCGGGGGCACCTCAGTTCCCCGAATCTGTGGTGCGGCCGGTATCGGTGTTCCCCCGATTTAACTAGCCTGTTTGGTAAGTAACTGGATAGTTTTTACAGCGTGTTCAGAGCTTATTTTCCAGTTTTTATGAACAAACATATAAATATATCTCTGCATTCCTGCCTCCCCCATAAAAGCGGGCATCTGTGGAAAGCAGGTTTAGCTATCGGAGGGGAACCATTAAACGCCAGTTTAAGAGGCGGGCCGGGAGGACGGCTCGTGGATGTTTAGACTGCTGGCCTCGGTGATCTTGAACGCATTACCGCGGAAAGTGGATCTGCACTTGTGAGTCGGCGGCCGCGGGGCACGGGCGTCCCGCGAAGGCTGCAGGCGCGAGGTGGGGGCGTCCAGGACCGGGCTGGCCCGCGGGCTGTAAATTAGGGGCAGTTAAGGGCTGAGTGTGCAGAAGCCCAGCGGCCCACTTGCCTCTGGGCGCGGCCAGGGTGGCCCAAGGGAGACCGATGTCCCCACACTGGGCATCGGCTCTGGGAGGCAGGCAGAGTCCGGCCCCAGGCCGCAAAAAACAGCCTCCCCAGAAGGACTTCCCGAGGACAGTCCTTTCCTTGCCCGCGCGCGCGCAGGCGGGTGGCCACCGACGCGTGGTTCCGGCTGGAAGGTCAGCGTGGACGCGGACGTCCAACCCGGTGCGGCCACAGCCCTGGCCGGGCCTGCCCGCCGGTAACCCGGGACCCTGGGCAGCAGCGCTGAGAAGTGTCTTTTAGCTTGGCCGCAGCTGGGCGGTAGGAGGGAGGATGGCGAGGGCTTAGGCTGGGAGCTGCCTGCCGCAAGGCCCTGTCTTCCTCTGGGTACCGGTTAGCATCCCTGGACGCCCCCAGCGCAGCGTCTTAAGGCGGCGAATCCCCGAATCCCGGACGGGGAGTAGCGGACGCCAGCCTCTCGGTAAGCACGCAGGGCTGGCGTTTGGGCTCACAACAAGATAGCGACCTACTGCTCTACACCCCAGAGTGTGGCTCTGCAGTTTTGAGCACAGGAGAGTCTTTTTAAAGACCTGGTTCTTTAAGGACAGAATTCAGGTACTGTGGTTGGGGGTTGTGTTTACATTTTCACCCAGAAGCAAACCCTGATTGTGTAAATACTGGTAGTTCCACGCTCTGACATTTGATACATTTTTTTTTTTTTAAGTCTGTTTGTAAAATCACTCTTGGGCCTTGGGAGCAGGTAGACAAAGTAAGATGGTTGAACTGGGGCTGGGAACAGATAAAAATTCGGGGGAAGTAGTTGGTTGGTTGCTTTCAGACCCAGAGGGAGTTGGGGGGTTGGAAGGAGGAAGAGTCTTCCAGAGGAGGGCTGGGTTGCAGAGTGAGGTGTGCTCTCCATCAGAGGCCAGTAGCCTCAGTTTCCAAGGCTTCAGTCCTTACCACTTTAAGCCTTTCTCATGCTCTTTTCGTTGAAACAGAAAATGAGTGAATTGCTTCATGGCCCCAGATAGCATCCCGAGTGATGAAAGAAATGGACAACAAAAGAAAATCATAAAAGATGCTCATCTTAACACCGACGGCATCATTATCAGTTAATTACTATTTAGTCCGGGGGTCTGAGACTTTATGTGGCTCAGAAACTCAAACCCAGAAACTACAGCCTTAGCGAGGTGGCCTGTAGGCAGCTTGAGAGAGAGGAAGAGTGGGTGAACTCTAGTGGTGTCCCCAACTGTAGTTACTGACTCAGGGAGGCCAGGCTGGCCTTGATGGGCTTAGCTCCACCCTGAATGAACAATCAAACACATCTCCTTTTTCCTTTCAGTGCCCTTTGGCATATGTTGCTCCAGGTTTCTCAGGATGCGGGGCTGGTTAGCCTGCTGCTCCTTTGGAAAGCTAGGAGGCAAAGATACCATCTCAAGTTTGCCCCAAATTTAGGTGGCCTGCGATGGCATTCTGGGGGTGGTAGTAATGGAGGTGACGGTAGTGGTGGTGGAGGGGGAGGGTGGTGCTGGTGACAAGGGCAAGTGGGAGAAGGAAGAGAGGAAGGTGCGGCCCCCCCACTTGGATGTCAGGGGACCCCACCCTGGTCTGATGCACATGTTTGGAGCGCTCAGAGACCCGGCGAACTGCCACGATGCTGACGGGGGTGCCCTGGGTACCTGTGGGAGGAATCCTAGAGAGGGGTGCTTTTCTGCCTCTCCTCCAAGGCCAAGGCCGAGAGAGCTGAGGTGAAACCAGCCTCACCCAGGTCCGAGAATGCTTCACAGGGAGGCAACCTGGGCCTGGGAGAATGTCTGTGATTCTGGCCCGAGGTCTGGGCTGTCGCTGCCGGGTGTGCTCACTGCATCTGCCTTCAGCCCAATGCACAGGCCAGACTCAAGCACTCGTTTGGCACCCATGTCTCTTGTCTCCTTCCTGCTTTCCCTGGAAAAGAGTCAAAGAGCACAGGAGAGGCTGAGCACCCCATTGAAAACATTTTGGTCTTGTGAGATATTACTTTTTAAGTTAACTGATTTAAACAATTTTTTTTTAAAAAAACTTTAGTCCACTTTTAGGGAAAATGCAGAGTTTTTAGGGGTGTTTATTATTTCAAAGGCAAGGGCAGTTTGTGTCTTCTACTTTGCTCAGGAGAACCCAAAATAAACTGGACCTGAAAAAAGCCAGGCCAGAGGGCTGGAAACGTACATGTTATATTTACGGGAATTGTGGCTCAATTCCCTTCATCGTCTTTCAAATCTTGTTTTACCTTGTTTTCCTAACCAATACAGTAGAAGTGACTCTGGGCATTCCATTAAATAGTTATATAATGCTCTTCTGTGAGATGAATCCCACGACACGCTAAAAACCCTTGAAAGCAGATCACACCTGGAAGGGGACAGGAAAAGCAATATTTTCTCGAAGATGTAGCTTCAGCCTCACCTGCTCCAAGGACAGTGCTTCTTGCAATACCCTGATGGCTTTGCCTTCCTTTCTGTACTTGGGGGGTGGGGGAGATTGAGTCATTTGACATGTTAGCCACACAGTCCCAGAATGTTGAGGACACCCAGAACAAGGCATAGTGTTTTAGTGGAGGCAAGGGTCTCCTTCTAACGGGCGTTTTGAAGTCCCTCCCTTTCTTATTTTCCTTTTGAGAGATAGTCATCCATAGACATGGCAAATGACAGTGGCTCCAGAAATGTGGCGCTGCTCAGAGTGCACATCTGCAAGGGAGAATCACATCTGATTGAACTTTTAAATTTCTATTTCAAAAAGGAAGAGCAGGAAAGCTGCCCTTGACTCTTATTGAGGTTCCCTTTATTCTGAGCAGTTTCTGTTTGGATTTGGGGGTGGGGCTGGGCTATTTGGGGAGTGGACCCTCCTGGCTCTCCCGGACCCAGAATGGATCTGTGGAGATGGGGGAGGAGGGGCCGCTACAGCCGGGTGGTGACTGTGGAGGGGCTGATTGCATATGAACCCTCGTCCAGTTCTGATTAGAAAACAGTTAAGTCAGTGGGGAAAACCATGACTTGCTCAGTGCCTGTTTCCTCTTCCTCTCTCCTTCCCTCCCTCTCTTCTTCTCTTCAGTCCTTTTCTCCCCCATAATTTGCCCTCTAGCAGTATTTGGATTTACAAGGTTTTTCCTGTCACTCAACCCGAGACTGGTGTGGAAGAATGAGACACTGGTTCATCTTGGAGTCCATTAAGAAAAATCTTAAGATTCAGTATTATAGTCAGTAGAATTTACATTTTCTCCAAATAATCAATGGCTAGATCCCCCTTTTGGCTGGTAGGTACATTGCTGCTCTGGGGGGTTTTTATTGATAAGAGAGAATGAAATATTTTGCCAGGTATCTATGTCTGTCTGCAAAGCTGAAATACTTATTCAGACAAAAAAGGAACGTAAGACAACCCTGGGAAAGGCCTCACAAGAGGCAGCCTGGTGTATGTTCATGGGAGGCATTATTAATGCCATTATACTAATCCTAAGAGGTACAGTAAATTAATCTTTGCTAATCTTTGCTACCTTGTAGTAAAATAGAGAGTTTAGAGCAAAACTAGTGTAAGAAAATACATCCCACAGGATTTATGTTAAATAGTCATTCACATTATTGTTTTAAGCAAATTACATACACACTAGCAATATTTTCTTTCAAGCAGGGAGCTTGATCATTCAGCATTTAGATAAGGAAATGAGTATGATTTTGGATACATGTTCTATGGAAATAGTAAGTAATGGACTTCGACTAGCCTGCAGTGTAGTTTGGGGTTCAGAACAAAACATGAATGCAAATAGAAACTTAAAATGTGGGACTTTGGAGAAACCATGTATGTGACTGAAAGATTTGCTTGTGAATGGAGGCCCAGACATGTTCATTTGTAGTTCTAACTTCTGTGTCGCTTGCATTCCTGGAAAGTTCTGTTCTGTCACTTCCTCTGCAAATTTATGTAGATGGATTTCTTTGGCTCTGACAGTTTCTTCCAAACTTTTTCTACATTCTTCTAGGGTCTTTGCTTATATACAAGGGACTTGAAGCAGGATGGTTAGATTTCAGGTTAACAAAAAGAAACACTTTTATTGTCAATATTAATGGCAAACCTCAGTTTTTACAAGGCTTGAGTTTAGCAGCATGAGCAGATCAAAAGCAGCTTGGCTTGATTTCTCAATATTCTCTGGAGCTTAGACAATTAACTGCAATTTTGCTTCTAACGAAACAATACAAAAAAAGTTACAGAAATGTTAAAGGTAGTCTTTGGGCAGAGATTTTGTTTTACCTGTGTACAATATAACAGAATCTAATAAATTTGTCTACTGAACTTGAATTGAGTTTTAGAGGAAAACTCCTTAAAATGTTGTCTGAGCTGTGTCCTCATTTGCAATGCCACGAGCCTGCTGAATTCAGCGTGTGCATTCCACTCTTGCCTTTCTGGCTGGGTAAGGATCCGGCAGACTGAGGTCTCTCTGGTAATTTGGGTACACCGAGTCTCCAGTTAATGATAGATAATCAGCCTTTGGGTCATTCGGTCATTCTCTTATTACAACCCCCTCCTGCTCTCTCTGATCTCCTTTCAAACTAAATTTCACACAAACAAATAAAGCAAGACAGGGACAAGTTCTGAAAAAAAAAAAGGAGAGGGAGAAATATTAGAAACTCCTGATACAGAACTCTAAACAAGGCAAGGCAAGCTAAAAGAGGATAGGAAAGAACATCTTATCAAAATGAACATGTTGTGTACAAAACATTAAAAGAAAAGGCTCTGGTTTCTGTTAAAGTGACAGAAAATTAAAATAAAAATAATTGCAGACAGAAAAGCTATAAACAGAGAAGGCAGGATGCTTGGTGGAAATGCGCAGCATGGAGGGCTACTTTGTTGTTACAGATTATATATCTGCACTGTGATTGGGGAGGTGCTATTTTGTTCCATTTTTCAGGAGAGAATGGTTTTCTTTTGAATACTTGTGTGAGTGCCCACTTCAGTTAATGCAGGCCCAAACTTCGAGGAACAAAAAATGGCATTGCATTCTGCTTGCAAAGCATCCACCTTCAAACGGAGCCATTGGTTGTGTACAAAAAGGCAGAACTTCGTTCAGAACACGTTTGGAGACTTCACTAAATTGGAGTGACTGATGGTTCTTTGTTTTGCTGACAGAAGGTGCAAATCATTCTTGGGGAAGTACAACCGAAGCCAGTCCTCCCTATCCCCTGGGGGTCTTCGCTCTCCCAGTCTGCATCTGCCTGTGACTCCAGAAAGACAAACTTCAGATTGACCAAGGTACACCCTAGACCAGATCCCTGCTGTAAAAGTGACAATGCATGGCTCTACTAGTTAGGCTCTCTAGTGAGAGCACCTCTAGTGCCATTTTCCTGTCTCTGCCCTTGACAGCTCCCTTTGGCCTAAGTCCAGGGCTCCAGAAGGGTCCAAGTCTACCTGCTGGTGTCTGCTCCCAAGCCCCAGGTGTTCAGTCCTGAGAGGGACTGGACTTTGGCTGAGTATGTGATCGACCCACAGTCTCCAGATGAGAGGGGCAGCCAGGAGATGGCAGCAGGTGTTGAAAGTGTGACTCCCGTTTTGTCCCCAACTGTGGGTCTGGCACCCCTTGCCTCACTAGTGTCGCTGGCAAATACCCCATCTCTCTCTCACGTTGGGGAATCCACACGTCTTTGTTTCTTCTAGGCCCAGCCTAAATGCCACTTCCTCCACGAAGCCTTTCCAGATACTGCTTCTCCTCTTTCTCTTGCCCCCTCCGCTGCTCCCGCTTACGTTCTTTGTGACAGATCTCTGGGCACCCATGTGTCACTTCCTGCGACTGTGGGCTCCTTGGCAGCCCGATCCGTGCATTGCACCAGGAAGGAGGTTAAGCAGCCGGGTAAAGGGACGACTTAGAGAAATCGGGTGAATTCCCTTGCCCCAATTGCAGTCGGGTTGTTTTCCTTTATGCTGAAACGGATTTCAGCTGGCGCAGGAGTTGAAAGTGGTTTACCAGGGGCGGCCCTCCATGCTCACGCCGTCTTCCGGACCCGTCGGGCCTGCTGTGGGGCGCCTGGGCCGGAGCGGGACGTGAGCGTGGCGGCCCGGCCCCGCCTGCCCGGGCACCCACTCCCGGCGCCCCGAGCTCTGCCGTCGGGGCCGCGCAGGGCCGACCCTGTGCTTCCCGCCGGCCGGCCGAGTGATACCCGGCGAGCTGCTC
>VSMD01072412.1:0-25812 GCA_008750895.1 Mirza zaza | reverse complement strand
TCATTACATTGTAAAATTAAAGGTTTTCCTGAAAAGTAAGTTGGTCACTATAGACACTCTGCTATTAAAATGATTTTACATTTTAAATATGGACTTGATCTTTCTTTATATAAAAGTAGCATATACTCTCCCTTTATATATTCTTGAAAAGAAATACCAGCTTTAATTAACAATCCCTGGACATCTTTATTGTAGTTACAGCTCTTGAACTGAAAAACCAACTTAATTATTTGAAGGTTGCTGTTTGTTCACTTGTTTTAGTGTGTTCCTAAATAGTGCCGGGGGTGGTCTAATCAACAATCAAAATCTACACAAAATTAATTCTATCTATGTTCTCATACTTTGTATTTACCAGAATCAAGAAAAAGAAATAAACATTATATCAGTAAGTCTTCTAATTTATTTGAGTTTTGGGGATATGAAGTTGATATAAGGTATTTATAAAAATCATATATGGTCCCATTTAAAATCCTTGGATTAATAGGTTTTAGGCAATATTATTTTGGCCTAGGCAATTTGCCATGGTTCCAATTCCTCTATAATGCTTATAGAGATGACCAATTACTTAAATGTATTTTGAAACCATTGCACCTAGAAATGTGTACTTGTCTTTGGAAAACTGCCAAAACAGTGGACAAGCAAACTGCCAAATATGTGCACAGGGCATTTGTGAATGACAAACTAAAGTGCATGCGAGTATGTGAAAACAGGTGCTCTGGGATGCCTGGTTCAGCAAAGCATCTGGGCCCTGATGTGTGACAGCATTATATTTCCTACTCCCAATAGAGAACAATTCTAATCATAAACACAAAGGCTGGCATTGTGTAGAGTCCCTCTGTTTTGCAACCTTCACAAGATATTGGAACAGAAGTGTTCCAATACTTTTAATATTTGAAAACTCTAAATTTCATCTATAACTGCTTAGGACCGTATTTACTCTTGTATTGTTAGCAGTACTAGGTGCATGTGTATTAATATAGCTACTCAATTTCAGCTTTTTTTTCACTTTTGGAAAAGCACATATGCTGAATAGATGGGATGATTTTCTGTCTTTATTGTTCAGTTTGGTCCCCAATAAATGTTACTAAATAAATGCTAGTTATAAACAGAATACTCCTTTCTTGATTACTACACTTTTAGCTCTTCAGTTTAAGAAGGTAGAGCTCCAAAGCACCTTTCTAAACTATACTTTCTAGATTAACTGCTATGTGTCTTCCACAATCAGAAAAACACTTTTTCAATATATGTTAGGAGAACACTAAATGTAAGTTTGGACTGAACTAGAAAAAAGCTTAGTTATACTTTAAATAAAAAATTAACAAAATTAAAAGCAACTAGAGTGGACATTTTTATTTGCCTTATGTGTAGTGCAAAACACTTTTTTTTTTACTATATTTCATTGATTCTTACCACTGAGCAAACTTTATAATCATAGAGACAGGTCTTAAAAATACTGATGTTTAATATCCACATTACTCATGAATAAATTGGTTTAATTGTTCTGAGGCAAGGCCCATGTTTCAGTATAAAGCTCTCCAGGTGATTCTAATGAGCATTCGGTATTGAAAACCACTGCTATATCCAAAGTTCTATTTCAAGCTACTTTAATACTCAATATATCCACTCCACATTGTGTTCATAATATAATTCTCTGGACTTGATGAAATTATTTTTTGTTTACTTCCTTTCTTATTCAATGTTCTACTGAGAAGAAGGGAGATTTCAATTTTAAAAAGAGCAATGATTTGGAAACAACATGTTCGTTAATTGTTTGGTTTGGTGCCTCAATTGATGAGAAGTTGGGGGAAAATCTCCCATTCTAACTCTCACACCCATTGCTTTATTTGATAAACTAAATCAAAATATAAACTCATTTATTTCTCCTTTTAGTTCTAATTGTAAGTGGATTAGAAATTTGTCACTTTTTAGCATGGCATTCACAATCAGAAAATTGAATGGAAATTCAGGAAGACTTTTAGTGTAAGAATCCTCTAAACCTCTTCTGTAAACAAACAACAAACAAGTGTCAACATTGTTCCCTGGTTAGTATTATTGCTACATACTTATTTCATATAATTATAATTTCTATTGTGCAATATATTGATAAGTGGCTTTTGGGAGTAGAATCTAGGGAACATAAAGTCAGCAAAAATTAGAATAGCAATATAACAATGTTAGCCATATGTTTTACTACTTATAATGGCCTGCGGTTGTTATTTTTTAAAAATTATCTCAATGTGAACACATACTTTGCCACTTGATAGATATTTTTATTTTATTAAAATTATCTACAATTTTAAAATTGCCACTTAAAATTTTAAATATCTATGCTTATTTTCTCCAGAAACTGATATGAAATAACAACCAAAGAAAAAAACTTATCAGTTTTAAAACTGAATGTTATGATATTCCTGAAGATTTTCTTCATCTCCCACATGCTTAGTTTTTCTCTTCTTTTCCCCCTTTTCCCTTCCTTTCCTTCTTCCTTCCTTCCTTCTTCTCCTTCTTCCTTTATTGAACATATAATCTTTCACATACAAAAAAAAAGACATCAGATATACAATAAAGAAAAAGAGAAGCAGGATGTTTTTACCTTCTAGAACAGTACTTCTGTTTTCTCCAGTCTTCATGCAGTCTGCTCCCCGCTTTGCTCCATCACATTCGGGCCCTGACTGGGAGATTCCCACTTGCCTCCTATTGTCCAGAACATGCTCAGGATATTCGACATTATATGTTGTGCCCTAAGAAAACAGCTAATATTCTCATATCGTACATGTCCAAATATACCTGCGCTATTATATGTTTCCGTGGTGGTCTACTAGATGTCTAGTGAGACCAAATAGTTCACAAAGTGTTAATAGTAAATTATGACATAAAAAATGTTCTTGTTGGTCATAAAATTTTATGACTCTAGAAAAATGTTCATAGCAGTTATATAGAATGTGAAAGAAACTAGCTAGAAGCCAGTGCTTAGCTTTATATGGCTATTACACAGCAGAATGTTATCCTCAGTTTTTTAGGGCTCAACTTTAGGGTTATTAGTTCATTCAGAGATGAATAATTTCACTGAAGTGACTTTTAGTATGACAATTTATAAGAAATTGATGTATAAACAAGTATATAGGGTGTACTTTTCAAGATCTTTATGTATATGTATATATACATGCATATTATACATGTTAAATTGCATGTTACCCCCATTAGAATTTGAGTTACATAACAGGAGCTATTTTCTGGCCACTGTATCCTTAGTACCTAGACCAATGCCTGACACATATATTAGGCACCCAATGAATATCTGGTATAAGAATAAACTTATGAAATAAAAAATACCATACTGTAGTTTTCTCCTTACTTATCTGTGTCATCCATCAGACTTTAAATTCTATGAGGTAGGAACTATATTATTCACTTATGTAATGCTGGGTTCTAACACAATACCTTGGCAAATCAATACTTGCATGTGATATTTTCCAACAGAAAATTAGAGTTTAAATAATGATGGTAATAGTAGTGATGATGAGGAGGAGAAGGAAGATGATGGCACAATCAGTAAAAGCAGATTATATGTGGCCATATTAAAAGAACCAGTCAACCATTACAGAAACATTCATTGACTACCTACCATAGTCAGGCACTGATCTGGGAACAACAGGAAAAGGCAATAACTGTGAAAACTTCATCACCAACATACATTAAGTTTTATAAAGAGAAGAAAGTCAATAAATACATAAGCAAGTACATAATTAAGACATATTAGATTACTGAAGTTTGTTATGAATTTTACATAGCAGTGAGTGAGTGTGAATTTGGTCTTGAGTATGTGGGTGACTGGGGTGGCATAGGAGATTCTACCATAGTTAGACTCATTGGGGATGGCTTCTCTGAAGATGGTACATTCGAGTTGAGTCTCTCATGATGAGACGGAAACAGCCAGGAAAATATCTGGGGGGGAGGGCCTGCCATGTGGAAGAAGCAGCGAATTTGATTGCCTTCAGATAGGAATAATGACTAGCATGAACAGAACACAATTAGTGAGGAGAGCAAAAGGACAGTCAGCTCAAGTAAGGCCATTTGGAAGTCTCTCATAAGGCTGCTTGATTTTAAGTATAATGAGAAGTAGTTGGAAGGTGTTAACTGAGAGAATTATAATATTATATTTCACTTTCAAAACTTCTCTTTGTATTGGAGAAAATGGACTATGTGTAGGGGGAAGACTAGAAGCAAATGGTTAATTTGGAGCTTGCTACAGGTTTCTAAGGGGGAGCTGAGGTGGCATAGACTAAAAATAAAGATGATAAGTGAGTGGATTAGGGATACATATTTATATGTTGAGAAAATAGGAATTTCTGATGGAATTACAAAGGAGAATAGAGAAAAGTTGTCAAGAAATGTATAGCATTGCCATGTAGTGGTTTAGGAAGTATTGAGTTGATTAGAAGACCAAGTTAAGTGTTCTCCTTTGGCCATTTTGAGTTGACGGTGCCTATTTTAAATCAGAGTGGATTTATCAAGAAGGCAGTTTGGCTTGTTCAGAGAAATGGTCTAAGTCAAAAATAAATATTTAACATTTATTCACATATAAACATAATTGAAATCACATGATTGATAAACACCTGGTGAAGGGAAAGTGATATTAGAACAATGTAACATTTAGAGTCTTGATATAGGAAGAAAACCCAACAAAGGGGATTGAGAAGAAGCAGCCAGCAATGTAGGAGAAAACTATGATGTCATAGAAGTCTAATGAAGAAAGTGTTTCAGGTAGAAAAAAAGGTCAAATGCTGTTGAGATTTTGGTAAAATGAAGATAAAATAGGCATAGATACAAACTATTTTACTGTAGTGGAAAGAACAAAAGTGTTGGAGTGTTTTTAGGTGATAATGGCAGCCATAGATATGAAAAAGGTATATTTAAAGAAGTATTGCTTAGAAATTATGTAAATCAGTCACGTAGTAGCTGGTGGAAGTAGGCAAAGGAAGATGTTTTCTTTAATATTAAATACATTAAACCCAGTTATATTCTAACGGAATGACTCGATAAATGGTAGGAACTGAAAAAGCAGGAGAGAAAAATAAAAGTGTAACAGCTGCACCCTTAAGAAGACAGAATTGGTGGGAACCCAAGTCTCCAGTGGCAGAGTTACCATAAACCCCTTCATTATTTCAATGGAAAGTACAGAATATCTAAGTACAGATATAAGCAGGATGATAAAATTGATAAAGGGAAGATTTTTTTTCCTCTTGCAGGTGTTTTTATATGTGAAACATATGATAAAATCATCATAGAAGAATGAAGAGAATGTAGCACATGTTGGAGAGATAAAGTTTGAAAACATTTCAGAAAAAGTGATATTACTAAAGGACTATGAAGAAATTGTTTAGTGGTTTTGAGTGTTTTTGAGGTTTGTGGTCTTAATGTTTAAGAAAGTTCATTCAGTACATTTGTGTAACATTCAACAACATTCAGCCTCTCAGATGTAGTAGAGGAGTACATAAATATTTAGTTATAGCCAGCCCTGTGATTTTGCAATTAGAGTAAAATACATAAATATCTTTTGAAGATAGGCAATCTGGTGGTCACTAAAATGGACAAGGCTGTGAAACATTAGGGGACTGACTGTAGATAGCAGGCCTTCCAAACTCTTGTTGCATAGCAGGCCTTCCAAACTCTTGTTGCTACAAATAAGATTCAGATAGTCCCAATATTTTCTGCACAATGAAAACTGTTGATATCTTTGAGTTTGGCATGACAGAATTTGTTTTTATTGAATATCAATGCTTATTATAATTCTTCTTATTATTATCATCCTTAATATAAAGATACCTACAATCCTGCCTCTCAGCCTCATATATAGAGAGAAGACAACTTGAGCTAAATGTAATGTTTTGTGTAGGTTGAACAGATTTAAAAAGCCACAGAATATTCAGCTTGATTAGATAAGTCTGCCTTTGATTGAGTAATTATAAAATTGTGTGAGGCCCAAAACAACATATTTTGAAACATATATGCATAGTTTTGGTTATTTTCCTATTTGTGTGAAAATCACATCCATATATTGTTTATGAGAAATGATTAAAAAATGTATTCTGAAATTTATATCTTCAAATTTGCCTAAATGTTCTTTACTATTTTGCTTAGAGCCACAGCTAAAATTTAAACATTGTTAGAGGCAACAATGAAAAGCATAACTAAAATCTGTTTTAGTTATCCATGAGAAATCTCTAATAAATGTTAAAATTCAAAGTCATAGTAGAAAAGTTACCATTGTTTATTACATTAAGAACTTAAATTTACTAATGGTGCAATTTTCTTGCTAATTCATTTTTTACTTAATGGCATATAATTGTGTGAATAACATCTGATGCCTCCTCAAAAAAGAAAAAGGCATTATGAAGGGGCATATTCAACTCCAACTAAAAAAAATTTATTTAATGATAAAGAAATTGGAAAATAACATTAATGTACTCAATTCTGGTGCCTCCTGTTCACCTTTTTGAAACATTAAAATGTGTGTAATGGATGGTCTAGTAAGAATATCATTATTAATACTTACTAATCATGAAATGAATTATTTTGCAGTGATTAGTTAGGCAAATACACTCTACTATAAAGAACAAATATATTAAAATGTATATAAAAATGATTCATCAATTATGATAATGAAAAAGTATTAATTGTCTTGTGATTTAACAATTTTATAAATACAAATTAGAAAGCATATAAAAATAGTGAATTCTTAACATCTGCATAATGCCACCATTTTCCTTCTAAGAAAACATGGCATTAAATTCCAGGAAAAGAATGTCTATTGTCAAATGCACCACTTTCAATCTGCTATTGCATATAATTTATAACTTTCTATTGTTTAATGTATTCTATTAATTTAGGTAATTATTGAGCATATATCATGTATTTGTGATTACAAATTGCAATAGCTCTAAAGACAAAGGCAAGTTTGAAATGAGACTATCACAGGAGGACCTAACCTACATTCAGCACTAGCAGAGAGTTTCTTTGAGAAGTGAAATTCACCTCAAGATCTGAAGGATATAGAGCAATTATACAGAAAAGAATATGGCAAAATAACTTTCTATGTATAAAGAGAATGTGCAAAACATGACAATTGGTTAATCTACAGGCCTGAGCTATGAAGAGTATCTGATATTAGTCAAATTGAAATAAAAAAAGACAAGCTAGATTTCCTAATATATCATAAAAAATACTAATCAATGACTGGGTGATTCTGAAAAATTGTAATCTGATGATTGCAAATAATTCAAAACTACATTTAACTAATGTCAAACATTTTAAAGCATTTATACCTTTCTAAATAACACATAAACCCAACATTCTCTATTCTGTTAATATAAAATTTTAATTATACCTACAGAAAAATATTTCAAGATGAAAGATTAAAGTGCCTTTCCTTTCACTTGTGTGACCTATTTTCTTTTACTTCGTACACATGCATATAAATATAGGCACTTTTTTGTGTGTCCATAGTTCTACAACCAGTTAACAACTAATAAGTACTTTGGCTTTTATTTTCATTTGCTTGGTTAAATGGGTGCTAGTAAAGTATAGCATATATTTTTGATTTAAAAATATCATTAATCTAATCAAAACTGACTACCCACAATCCAATCTGATTCATTATTGTGTTTACCCCTTTATTGGGGGTAGTGGGCAACATTCCTTTTATGCATGCTTCTGCCAGTGTTACTGGTTATACCAGAAGTCCATGAACCTAACTGATTAATTTATACTTTGCCATTATTGCAAAACAGAAGTGATTTTCTAAATGATCTCTAATGGCCTGAAAGAACTAATTCACCTTTCCAAAATGTCTAACTTTACCAAGGAATAATCCATGTAAAACTGGATTGCCAATATATCTAGCTATCTTATTGCACCAAAAAAATCATTGATCCTAAAAGTATAGAGTATAAAAGTATCTTTATGACATGAAGATTAAATCATAACACAAATACCACTCAGACCCATTATATTCTTTACATATACTCTTAAGCATTTATGTCCTTTCTACATAAAATTATATAAACATAAAAATAATTATTTTTATTCTACACCAAATTAGTATTCTACAAACTTTTCTGTTTATACAAGTTTAATGTAATGGACATATATAAAATTTCCAGTATAGAAAATAAAACCTTTCAGTAAGGTAAAATTAAATGATACAAATAGAAAATTAGCAAATTTGCAATCTAGGTATCAAATCTTACTTTTGCTCATAAAATTATATGTCCCAATATAAAATATCTAGATAATACTTTATTTCTTTGCTTTCTGCTTCTCTGTATAAATTATATTAAGATGTTTTATCCTAGAACATAAGCTTTAAGCTTCTGAGATGATATAATTTGGTAACCCGTTTTAACAAAGTTGGATGCTAAAGGACAGCTATGACAGCATAATGTGGTGAAAGCAACCAAGAGAGTTTTGTGTTCTTATTGTAGTTAAAAAGCACTATTAATTCTCTAACATTTTGACATTAAACTTCCTTGTATTAGCAAGTTTAATGTCATGGAACTTATTTTTCTAATAGTCAATAAAGTGAATGTGATGTTTAATTGTATGTATCAACTTGACTGGGTTAAAGGATACCTAGATAACTGGTAGAACATTATTTTGGGGTGTGTCTGTGGGGATGATTCTAGAAGATATTAGCATTTGAATCGGTAGACTTAGTTAAGAATATCCCTCCCCTGCCACCCCCACCCTTGTGGGCAGACATCACTCTATGGGGGGCTGAATAGAACACAAAAGCAAAAGAAAGGTCCTATAAAAGTGTAGGACATACAATTGGATATAGTACATAAACCTTGATAATGGTAATAAACTACCGATTGGTTTATGTATTTAGTATGCTATACATTTTATCATTATTTTAGAGTGTACTCTTTCTACTTATGAAAACGAAGTTAAATGTAAAACAGCCTCAGATAGGTCCTTCAGAAGATATTTCAGAATCCATTATTTTCAAGGCAGATGATAGCTTCATGCCTGTTATTGCCCCTGAAGACTTTCTAGTGAGACAATATGAGGAGGTAGAAGACAGTGATATTGATGATTCTGACCCTGTGTAGGCTTAGGCTACTTATTGTGTCTTGGCTTTTAACAAAAAGTTTAAAAAGTAAAAAGTTATTTTAAAAAGTTAAAAAGTAAAAAAAAATTAATAGGAAAAGATTATAGAATAAAAAGATAAAGGAAGAAAATATTTTTGTACAGCTGTACAATATGTTTGTGTTTTAAACTGTTATTACATAAGAGTCAAAATGTTTAAAAAATTTAAAAAGTTGTAAAGTGAAATGACAGTAAGCTAAGATTAAATTATTATTTTAAAATGGAACTTTTAATAAATTTAGTATAGTCTAAATGTACAATGTTTATTAAGTTTGCAGTAGCATACACTAATAAGGCCTTCACATTCACTCACCACTCACTCACTGATTTACTCAGATCAACTTCCAGCCTTGCAAGCTCCATTCACAGCTCTACACAGGTGTTCCATTTGTTTTTATCTTTTATACCATATTTTACTGTAACTTTTCTGTGTTTAGATATGTTTTAGATACACAAATACTTAACATTGTGTTACAATCCCCTACAGTCTTCAATTCAATAACATTCTGTAAAAGTTTGTAGCCTAGGAGCAATATGCTATACCATATAACCTAGGTATCAAGTAGGAATACTATTTAGGTTTATGAACATATGTGCTATGACTTTTACACAATGACAAAAATCACCTAAGGATGCATTTTTCAGAATGTATCTCTATGGTTAAGCAATACATGATTGTATCTCCTTACTGATCAAAGTACTTTGAGTGAAAGCTAGGTTGGAGTCAGAAAAAGAGCAAAGAGGAGGTAAAAACATGGAGATTTTCGAAATGTAGACAAATCTTTTGGGAATTTGGCTCTGAAGAGGAAGAGAAGCTGGCCACCATCTTGAGGGAAAATTGAATGAAATGCTAATAGAAAGGCTGCAATAGAAAGGGAAAGGTTGAATACTTACAACAAGACTAACTGATACTCTTTTGATACAAAATAGTTGGGTGGGTGAAAAAAATGAAGAAATAGTTGCATGTAGAGCACAGCAGTAGTTATTGTTCTTAAATGATAGTTGCAAAAACTCAATCTGGTATCTAATTATAATAACTAGAATATGTGTATATCCTGTCTGATGGTTGTCTAAATTTCCTTTGAAGCAGTCTTTGAGGACATCTATTGAAAGTGAGAACATAAATGATGTTAGGAAGAGGTTGTAATAGGTCTGAGAAGAAAGGAGAAGTCTTAAAATAGAAATTAGGTTGGATTTCAAGCATATTTATGGCTATGTATTTATTTTCCTCTTTTCCTCATGAAAATTATTTAAAACAAAAACAATAAGCATAAAGAGAGAAAAAAAACTTACAAATTTATTTTTCAATGAAACAGGAGGCAAATGCAGCAGGCAGTGAACTTGGTTGGGCAGTAACGATTACAAGAAAAATAAATTTTCTAAATGTATATCCCTTGATTTCAACAAGAAATGTGGAATTTGGGGTGAATGAAAAGGCAGAGGAAGCTCTTCAGCAAGTGATTTGGCTCAGGACTTGGAGCGGCACAGTAGATCACAAACAATTTATTCAGTCTGTCTCTATGGCAGCAGAGATGAGGCAAGTCTTTAGTATATAGAAACTTCCCTGCCTAGTAGATGACTAGTAGTATATAGAAACTTCTCTGCCTAGTAGATTACCAGATCACTTTCCATATAAAGAAAATGAATAAATGTGGGTAGACAAGGCACATTTAAAATATTTAATGTTTAGTAATATAATAAAGGAAATGACATACTATAATTTTAAAGAAATGTAAGTAAAACAAAAAGAAGTCAAAGAAACCTACCAGCAGGTAAGGTGACCAGAAAAAAATACTACCACAGACAAAATACAAATGTTGGCCATAATTTTCTCTTGAATTAAGATTTTAGTAAATTAATCACTTTGATAAAGGAAGACAATGACTCAGAAATAAATAGAAAAAGTAATAGGATGATAAATATGGAGGAAACAAATGGGAATACAGCATTAAAGGAAAAAGCAGGGAACATTCACCACAGCATACAGCAATAAAGACAAACTGTGAATGAGCATAAGGAAAAGGACCCTATAGAAAAGACAGTAGGAGGCAGAATGGAAAAGGGAAAATCAAGCACAAGGAAATGGAAATAAGAATTAAATAATTAAGAGAATAAATGAATAGATTTAGAAAGGCAGGCAAAAGCATATAGCGTATATATAATTGGAATCTATAAAGAAATAAACCAAAATAATGGAATAGAACATAATTTAAAAATATATAATAGTAATACCTATGTATAATTAAAAAGAATTAATAAAAGAGGAGACCATTTGGCTAAAAAAGGAAATCACATCTCTTTGAGAGAGAAATTCAATTGGGGTTCATATTTTTTTCCATAACAACATGCAGTGTTAAAAGAGAGTAAAACAATATCTAGAAGAGATAATATCATCAGAGGCTTTATATTCACCCAAATCTTCACCAAATAGTTTTGAGAGAGAAAGAGAGAGAGAAGGAAAGAAATCTCAAAATATCACAACAGATTTTATTAATGAGGCTGTGGGAAAACAGGCACTTACATTGCCGGTGTGCTTACTATCTGGTACACACCTTATAAAGAGTTTCTTGCTAATATCAATCAAATTAAAAACACACATATGCTTTGGTGGAGCAATTTTACATCTAGGAATTTATGCTTATGATATTTATATGTGAAATGAAATATTTTAAAGTTTATTCAGTTCATTATTTGTAATAGTTAAGTTGGAAACAATATAAATAAATAAATTCTTTATATCTACATAGTCACATAAATACATGAAGAAATTTTTATGTGCTGATATACAGAGATATCTAAAATAAATAATTAAATAAAAAAGAACAGAAGAGTGTGGGTGTTATACAGTCATTCTTTGATATACATGGGAGATTGGTTTCAGGACCCATGGGATACCAAAATTCAGAGATTTTCAAGTGCTTTATAAAAAATGGCTTAATATTTGTATATAACCTATGCACATTCTCCCATATACTTAAGATTATCTCTAGATTACTTGAACTACCTAATACCATGTAAATGCTATGCAAATATTTGTATTGTTTAGGGAATAATGACATGGAAATAAAGGTTGTACATATTCAGTACAGACTCAACCATCCATTTTTTAAAAATTTTCTGAATATATTCCATCCCTGGCTAGATCCAAAGATGCAGAACCCACGAATACAGAGGAATAGATAAAAATAGAATATTAGAAGAGTAAGGTATTTGTTTTTGCTTTCACATGTATTATTATGTTATAGAAAGACACATAGAAATCATAAACAGTATTTATTTTGAGGGCAAGCTATGGGAAAACAGAGGATGGAAAAGACACTAGGAGAAAGATTTTCACTTTATCGCTTTTGTGATACTTTTTTATTTTGAATGATTGAACTGCATTATATTCAAAAAGGAAAGTGAATAAGTTTAGTGTTAAAAAAAGAAGGAACAAATATAATAGATGACTGACCACCCGAACAAATAATCCTAGGTTCACAAACTAATTCCTTCCTAAAAAGCTTTTGTGAAGTCACCTTGGAAAAATGCCACATACATATCATACTTTTCAATATGAGGGGAAATAAAGAACTACAAACAATATCCTGTGATCCTGTTCATCTATGTGGCTGTAACATAAGACAAAGTAACATCACTAGCTCTTCTAGGACTAAAATCAGAACACGTGACAATCCTATTGAATTATTTATTAAAAAAATAATGAAAAATGCAATTGCCACGATCATTAGTCATCATTTAAGATTTAAATGATTTAAGGAACTTTTGAAATCGTTGCTGTTTATATGTCAGAGCTATTCCATCTCTGTCATCTTGGAATATTAAGATTTCTTAGATGATCTACATCATGGAAAAACTACTAAATATATTTTAGGGTAGGTTGTGCAAAGTTACCCATCGAAGAAAGAGTGCTGTAAGTTAGCCACACGAACAAATCACTGTAGAATACATTCACAAGACCCTGATTCTCTAATGCATATGCAGTTACTATCTTTTCTGAAATAACAACTATTTTAACTATCAAAGTGATAACATTGTTTGAGTCTACTCTTGTATTATTGAATGAGAGTACAGAAATACCAAATTTCCACTTTAGTAAATTTCATAGGCAGAAACAATTCCATTTCTTTCATTATTTTAACTAGGATATATAGCTAAAATATTACCCTGTACAGCTCTGGAAGTAAAATTTCTATTAATTCTGTTGTCATCTAGCCACTGTAGGCAGAAGTATGGTGTTTAACTTTTGGATAATACAATGCCACCATCATCTTGGATCCTGGTTATTACTTTGAAATAGGAAATTAAAGTGTAGGAAAAATCTAATGGAAAATCAAATTAATATCACTATTAATAAAATGGATGCATGATCATTAGATAACTTAAAATGAGAAAAATCTTGCCTGCTTAAAAAATTTAATTCATTTTAATAAGTTATAGAATTTGTTCATAAATAAGCTATTTCAAAATTTGTTTGATTTCAAGAATATCATTTTTTCAGAACCACTTTTGCCATGCATCTGCACTGCAATTATCTAGTAATTAAAAATGTTCTTTTGAAAGACATCTGTAATGTCAAATCATGAGTTTTGCTTTTTTATCTTCTTTTTTTATCTTAACTCATCTTTTAATTATCATCTACAGCGACTCTATATTCTCCATCCAAATATGTGATAATTAACTGGGATGAGACTATGTGCAGTGTAAGTTGCTATCAGATAGAATCCCAAATTGCAATACATATTATAAGCCAAAGTAAATCATGCTTTCTAAATTAATGTATCTTAAGTTTACACTGGTGACAATATAAAAACCAAAGCAGCCATTTAGAGCAAAGAATTCTGCAAAGCATTTTATTGAATAGGATAAGTTAAATGAAAATTAAAACAACAGATTAATGAGTTTGCAGTTCTTTATGACTGCTCAATGCTTCTGCTTTTAAATTAACTCTCTAATTATCCTGTTTATAAATCTGTTCATGTGATATATGTTTTCCAGTATATTCAATATCTAATTACAGTGTTTGTTAATGGAAATTTTTTATAAGATATGTTAAAACATATATCTTTTCTAGAAATAGTTAATTGTAAGTGTTGTAGCAAGAAGTGTCTATCCTATTCAAATTGATGAATACTAACATTCTTCTAATAAAGAAAAAAACACAGCCACATACATGTGGATTGCTAAAATAACTCACATAAACAATTGCAAAGTGAAAATTTTAATAGTCACATCAAATATCTTTCCACTTACTTGAACTTCCTGAGAATCTCTTCATCAGGCTCATTGGAGAAGTATAAAAGGAATATATATATATATATATATCCTTGGAGAGGGAGTAGTTTTTAAAAACATAATTTATAAATGATTTTCTTTTCTCCTTTAAAATCTCTTTAAGATTTGGCTGCTATTGGAAGAGAAGACAAGTAAAAAGCATCAAAATAGTGAACGACAAAATATCCATTAGTATTGCTTCTGATAGAAAATTACCTAAAATAACAACAACAAAAAGCTTATGTCTCCAAAAGCTCTCCTATAAAATGCAGATGGGGATACCTAGCATCTACTCCCTCTTGTTTCTGTCTTTGTAATTTTAAAAGTCTATGTCTATGATTAACCTAAACAGAAAAGTAAAGCCTAGCTCTTGGGTAGTGAAATTATAGGTCACAAAGGCATCCAGCATGATCCTTTATTTTACTTTATTTTTTAACAGGAAAAAAATGGCATACAATTTTATTAATGTGCATGAGAGAGAACAACAGAGTCATTACACACTCCACCCTGGTGTGTTTCAGATGCTTATACACCATCCTGAGGTTACAGAAAGAGCAGGGGCTGAGAAAACTTAGATGTGATGTTATAATTTTATTCCCACAAGTCCTTTTCAGAAAACTGCCTTTCTATTCATTTTAATCCTTTAGAACATTTGTTTTCCACGACAGGTGATTTTGTCCCCACAAGGAACATTTGGAATGTCTAGAAGTGTTTTTTATTATTATTATTTTGGGTAAGGGTGGATTGACAAAGACTCCTTTATTGAGCAAACTTTAGTCAGGCTTTTCTGAGCCTTCTTCTTAATAAGGCCTTGACCTTGGTATTCTGTGTCTTTGGCTCAATTTTACCAAAGAATCCTGCTAAGTCAGTTTAGTGAAAACCCTGTCACCCCCATCCCTGATGTCTGATTAAATTCCTCATCCCCCAGCCTTCATATCTAGGTGTTGGCCTACCTAACAAGAATTCTGTTAAGTCACTTTGGCAAAAATCCCACTACCCTTGATACCTAATCAAGATCCGTTTAGTAATATTCTATTCATCGGCACCCCCTTCCACTCCAGTCTTTGGCTATAAATCCCCAGCTGTCTTTGGAGTATCAGGAATTGAATTCAATTTCTTTCCTATATTGCGATAGTCTTGGACTCGATTGCAGTATCCTTAAATAAAGTATTTCTTGCTATTTTAACGAATATCTAGATATTGATAGATATCTAGATATTTATTTTTAGATAAATAAGTGTTTTAGATTTTTAGATAAATTTTTGAATAATTTTGCTTTACCATGGTACTATTGGCATCTAGTGGGTAGAGACCAAGAATGCTGCTGAGCATCTTACGCTGCACACAACAGCCCTGCTCCATAAAGAATTATCCAGACCAAATTGTCAATAGTTCTGTGGTTGAAAATCCCTATCTAGAGGGTTATAAGAATGGCTAACATACATATGGCCAAATGTGTTTTTCTACCCATACCTGTAGTAAAATAATTAAGCTAATCTGAATGGTTTGCACTATCTTTATTGAGCCTTGTCTATATTCAGAGCTAGAATTTGGGAAATTTGTGGGAAGCTGCTGGACCTAGCCAACCTAACATAATGATTGACCTTTGGGAATAAATGGATATACATTTCAACATTAGCCAAGGGATGTTTAAAATCTGACTGTTCAGATCCTATACTGGCTGGCATAATGCAGACTCACAAGAATATCCGTGCGGCTCTGGGCAAGTGGCTCTTATGGTCAGGCTTAAAAGTGTGATGCCATGTGGCGCCAGAAGCAATAACAATGGACTGCTCACACTGAATTCTCTCTAAACCAAGCATTAGAATAACTATCTTAGTACTGAAGAAGCCCTTAGGATGTTAGATTAATTCAAGCAAGAACCTCTGGAGAGAGCTAGCTACTTAAATTCCTTCTTGCAAGGCAAGTGCTAACTCCTATAAATAACAGGAAAATTAATATGAGAGAGCTAACAAGAATAAGTAACTAAATATAATTTTGTATTATGTGTCAATTATTAAATTGCTTGATATATGTATTAATGCTACAATAGCACAGAAAGATTAGTAGTCACAGAAAGCTTAACACAGGAGGATGGAAGAGATGGAAATGAATAATATACATAAAATCTTACTTATTAGCACACTTCTATAATAATAAAAGTCCTTGAAAACAAAGCAGCTATCACTCTTATCTATTACTTGTTTCTCTTTGATAGATGGCCAAATACTATTAATAGTTACTGAGATGAGAAGGAAAAAGAAATGCCAAATTACAAAGACTGAGTTGAGAGAATGGAATAAGGATAGAATATTCATCAAATTCAGCATACTGTTTATACAGATTGGATCTAAATTTGTGATGGCAATTATTGGAAATATCAACTTGTTTTTTCAGGGTTTGAAGGGTTACAAAAATCATCGAATGTCAATTCAACGCCCTACCCTATGCTTCAATCAAATGGAAGTGTTACAAGTCTCTCTTTACATACTGGTTCCCTCAGTCCAATTCTATTTGAATATAGTGTTCTCCCTTCATGGAACACCTTTCCCTAATCCTTGCCTTAATCAAATTCTCCTGGGGCAGTCATCAGTACCCTTACCCCTGTGGTCACCATCTGCAGGACTGCCTTGGCTACTCCATGCTTCCATGTGAATAAAGTGTCATTTTCCTTTCTAACTCCCTGTACTCATTATGCTTATCACCTCGCTTTGTAATTGTTTGTTTACTTATCTGTGAGGACTTTTCTTTTTCACTAATCTCAGTTTCTGGTACAGCAGCTTTACACCCAAGGGACGCCAATAAGCATTCCCGACCGACTCTCTCTCTGCTTAAGAGCTTTAGGTAAAATAATTACCTTTTTGTAATTACAAACACGCCCACACAAGGCAAATTCTAAAAGACAAGGAAAAAAAAAAAACTTTAATAGTCAAGGCAAAGAATGAAGGCTAAGAAAAAGTTTCCTTTAATATTTATTGTCTTTAGAACAGATCTTTAATTTCCTTTTCTTCTATTATGAAACATGGAATACTTTCTATGAATCATCAAATCTCATTATTTATTTAATATAAAATATTGATGCAGCATCTTGGCATAAAGCACTCTATAATGTGCATGTGCTTTGTAACCAGACTGTTTGTGTTTAAATCCTCACTTCACTTACTAACAAGTTACTTTACTTTATTTGTCTGAATTTCCTCTTCTAAAACAAAAGAAAACAAAAAAAAGAGGAAACATAAGAATATTTACTCTCTCAAAAGTCTGTGTTGAACCTTAAGTGAACTGATAAATGGGAAGTGCTTGCAAATGTGTCTGCAGGCATAAGTATAAGCATTACATGTTATATTACAACATATTTTAGATTAACACATTTGCATGCCATTTTTCAAGACATAAAGACTATAATGCTAAATGTAATACTGACAATGTGTTCATCTTCTCTACTTTATGAGACTGAATTAAAAATAAAAATAAGGAAAACAAGTGCAAATATATGCCAGGTATTTTCCATTTGTCTTTCCATTCCTATACTCCACTCTTCCTTATACTTTCTATAAATCACATTCTTTGCCCTTTGATTTCCAGTTTTTTTTCTGGCCTTTAAAGGGACTTAAAATTTTTGGAATGGGGAAGAGTGAAGTTGGGTATTATTTTCTAAACTTCATTCATGTTGTTGCTGTGAGTTAGCAAGTCCACTGAAGGCTACAGTTTCTGTTGGGAAGTTCTCTACAGAGATGTTTTCTTTTTGTTCTGACAATTTATCTTTTCCTTTATCCATTCTGTTCTTGTATTAGCCTTCTTTTTCTGCTAGAAAAAAATCACCACAAATTTAGTGGTTTCAAATGAAACAGACGTGTTATCTTACAATCCTGTAGATCAGAAGTCTGACATTTACCTCACTGGACTAAGCTCAAGGTGTCATTAGGGTTACATTTTTTTTTTCTGGAAGCTGTACAGGAAAATGCATTCCTTTGCTTTTTCTAGGGTCTAGAGGCTCATAGCCCCCTTTTGCCATCTTCAAAACTCACTGTATTTCATCTCTATGAACATTCTTCCATGGCCACCTCTCACTGTATCCATAGCTGGGAAAGATTATCTGCTGTTGAGGACCTATGTGATTAGATTGGGCCCACTTGGGTAATTGAGGATGCTTTCTACATTTCAATGTCCTTAAACTAATTGCATCTGCAAAGACCATTTGCCCATGTAAGGCAAAAAGTTCTGGGGGTGAAGATGTAGGCCTCCTTTGGGCTCCATTATTCTACGTACTGCAGTTCTAGAAAGGAACACTTTTCCAGCTGTTGCTAGCCCTGAGGTACTGCAACATATCTTGATGTTTCCCTTAACCTTGCCCACAAATATATGAATATAATCTTTCTAAACAGCCCATTTTGACCTCACAAGGCTACTCAGAGACAGAGATGAAAATACATTGGAGAGGGATATCAATGAAAAATAGATTATGCAAATCTTTTAGAAGAGTGTGAACTGATATAGAATTGCTTACTTGGATTGTTAGTAAGCAAAAATATAAAGGATCTGCAGAATGAGACAACCATGTGAAATAAGCCAAATACTTTTGAAGAATTCGTGAGAAAATCAGGGCATCTAGGCACCAGAAACTGCAGACAATGAGGATGAGGTGAAGCATTTAAAAACAAGGGTAAACTTCTGCACAATGTTTATAGTTTCAGGAAGAACAATGGAGGTTTATTTTCTACAGAAATTGAATGGAGAACACTATGAATTTCTGGGCACCTAAAAAAGGTAGATGGTATTAGGGAAAGGTTGAAAATCCGTCTTCTCAGAGTATTACTCAGCCAACCAGCCTTGCCCTGCTCCTAGAATCCCAGCAGGGAGAGCTATAATCCCCAGTGTCAGAGATTGTCTTGGAAGTAAAGGAATCTATCTACATAAATGACCTGCACATACTGACATTATATTCTCTAAAAGAGTGGCCTTTTCATTATCCCATCACCAACAGCAAGTCAACTAGGTAATAAACAGCACTCTACCATAAAGAACTTCCACTGATCATATTAGAGGAGGGGGTAGACACTAATAAGAAGAATAGAGTGCTTTGAAAAAGGCCAGAAAGAGAACAATCATTACAAAATATTTTAGAATTTTTAAAAATACTAAAGTATCTATAAAAGTTTTAAAAACTCACCAAAATTCAAAGCCAAAGAAATTTCCCAGAAATCTGGAGAAAATAAGAACAAGCATGATTTTTAAAAGATACTTGTAATATCACCCAAGGCAGTATAAAAATGATCTAATAATAATTCCAAAAAGAAAGAAGAGTAAAAGAAGGGACAAAGTGTACACCTGAGGTTGAGGGGCCAGACCATTCCTTCCTTTCTTAATTCTTGGCTTCTAGAATCTATGCATGGATGTTAAACTCTAGACGGGTCCAGTGTTCATTTAAGAAAGCAACTTTCATTGGTAGCAGCAGTTCTGCCCACCAAGAGCAATGTGCGTAGTGGTAAAAGGAAATGGTTTTAGTTTAAATTGACTCTTTTGCTTCATGACCTTGTCTGTAGTTTCTTTGTTTGCCTTTTCTAGATTCCTCCATTTCCTCTAATCTGGCTCTCCATTGGCAACAATGCAGTGACAAATGATTTACATTTTTAAAATTGCTTAAATAAATAAAAGCTTTTCATGATTTTGTAGAATATCTTTATTTTTGTTGTTTTTTTTTTTTTTTTTGCTCAGGGTTTAAATGGTCATTCATTTTTTTTTCTTGTTTTGTTTGCTAATTTGACTCCCCTCTTTTAGTGAGAATGTGAATTTTCCCTAGAAGTTCTTTGTGTAAATAACAAAATTCTCTGCTCTGGAAAGGCACAATAAGGCAGTAAGGAAATGCTTAGCGTGTTTAGATTTAAATAATCTCTCTTTCTTTCTCTTTCTCCTCCCTCCCTCTCTCCCACTATACACACAGACACACACATACACAAACACATAAGCATACACACATTTAGCATTTATTTATAATTCTTTCCTACAGATATTTAATGCAGAATTTTTTTATAATATCAAACAGTAATATAGACTTGTAAAATAAATTTTACCTATCTAGAAAGGTATGTGGAAGTAAGAAGTCCTAGTTGTCTAATATTTATTAAATCCATAGTTAAACTAGAAAAGAAGTTTTTTTCTTATACACATGAACTATTCAAAGAATTTTTTTCAAATCCTTATCATTTTTTTTTGCTAAAGCCTATTTTAGAATGTGTTTAATTACTTATGAAAATAAATAGAAAAATCAGACATATGTGTTATTCAAGCAACTAGAAAATGGCACATTTTTTCTAGTCTTAAGCAAAGGCTGTGTAACTTTCTCAGTGTTCTGTGATTGGAACAAACATGAGCTATGTGTAGTATTTTATGAGCACATATTATAATCAATCCAATCCCATTAGACTGGGTAAACAAATTAGCCCTAAAATTGCTGAAATTTATCATAGATTCCAATAAATGTTCACGCATTATTTGCTCTGTTCTCCTTAAACATGTGATGCTAAGTCTGTTTTAGGCTTCCACATAGGATTAGCCTTTCCAATCATATTGAAGGCCAGATTGCTTAACTACAGCACACAGTGTCATGCTGCAGATAATCCATGCCTTTGATTAATGTTCTTATAATCAATTGCTGTCTGGAAGTGACTCCTTCCCATCACACTCTTCACAAAAAGAGCAGATGGTATTTAAAAGGTTATGGCAAGAGGGCATTACAGAGGTCAAATGGAACATCGATCAAGTGGGCAGAAAAATTGCCTTTTTTCTTCTTCTTTTTTCTTATCGTAATAATCCACAAGGGAATGAGGTGTATGAATTATAGTTTGATCTATAGTTCAAGCACTAAGATATTTTCTTGTTTCAAATTCCTGTGTTGTTTTGGGTAATGAACCTGGAAATTGGATTTCTTGTGTGCCAATAAAAAATTGTACCAATATGAGCATCTCAAACAAATAATTCTTAGACTCAAGGAGAATTTTTTAAAAATTGTAATGTAGCCAGAAGGTTCCAACTTAATAAAAACTTTAATATATAGTGACTCTTGGATCAATTTTTGCAAAGGTAATGACTTTATTTATGGAAAATTACACCAAATTTTCATTTTTATATGACATTAAATACTGTGCCTTGTATATAGATTTTTTTCCCCTCTTCCTGTCCTTTATCACATTAGGGACAGTCTATCATATGTTTAAAAGTAATCAATACTCTTTTTAATTTGTATGCTTAGTTCTAATTAGGTAGAATCATTGTAGGGAGGCTGTATTCCCATGTGTAGAATACAAAAATTAAAACTAATAAAATGTAAGTATAAGGTTTTAAAAAAAAAACTGAAATGTGTTAATTTTATAAATTGGCACTTTCAAATACATAGAAGCATTTTAAATAACCATGAATAGGTCATTTCCATACAATATTCAAATAATAAATATATTCATTGCATAAATAAAGATATATGTACCCCAGAATTTATGGAGAAAAAGAAAGGCCTTTTCAACGTGATGGTAGAATTTCTATGATATATTTGTGTAGCTTTCAATTGTTCAAAGTGCTGTCACATACATTTCCTGATTAGTCAACAATCATTTATTGAATCCTTACTTAGTACAGAAGTGTTAGCCTTGTGGGGATGGAAAGACAGCTTTGCTGTCAAATCATTTAAATATAATTTAGGAGGAAACAATATGCATATAAAAAGTGAGATAACATTGTTGATAACTTTTTCAAAAATTTTCATAGGAGAGTAATGGGTTGCATGTTAAATGTTTAGTTCTTACAATAATGTTGTTGTGATATCACTAGACAGAGAGACGACTGTGATTTAGACTGGTCAAGAAAGATTTTGGATTACTGAAGAAAAGGTTTTAAGAATGAATAGCGTTTAGAAAGTAGAGAAAGAAAAGGCACAGAATCAGCATATCCCTAGCTTGTTTAAGCCAGTAGAGCTGCAGTGGAAATTTCACACAGCAAATGGATGTGAAAAAGTCTATGGATGCCAGATTGTAAAGGAGACTAGAGGTTGTGTATAAATGTTTGAATTATGTGATAAATGCAAATGTTTTTGAAACAATTGTATGCTATGCCCTTCCAGTGATAAACAAAGAATTTCCATTTTTCCAACAGTTTATCTCATGGAGACAGAGAGTCGAGTAGAATGGTGGCTAACATACAAGCTTTCTCTTACAAATATGTATGGCTTTTAGCAGTGCCCTAGCTACTAGTATTAATTAATCTGCAATAGATAAAAATTAATTTTGCTAGATGCCATCATGAAGGAATTGAAATCTACTCTTGTCAAAAGACTAACTTATGTCAAAGGACTGAGGAACATTTATTCTATTGTCTGGAACATGCATTACAATAGGAGGCGGGAATAATCAGGAAAGTTTCATGATAGAGACTGATTACTGGATTTTGAAGAGTTTACTCCACATCAGCCTTGATTAAACATGGATCCTGCTTCTCAGGAGTTTCCAAACTAGTATGCAAGGCATGTTGCTGTATAAAGCATGGTGAGTAATATGGATCCCATAAGAGGGACTTATAACAGTGGCCCAGAAGACTTCTTAAAGAAGGAATATGAAGGCTTATCTTGGAATGAAGCACTGTCTTCAAAATGTATGAGTGGGTAAAATAACAAAATTGACTGGGGCAAGTGTTCAACTTGCAAATGTTTTTACCCCATCCCAATATTCTGATATAGCTCTAGGGTCAGGACAAGGGTTTCTCCTTTTAACCCACTGAGAATCACTAAATTTAGTGTGAAGAAAAGAAATAGTATGAAAAAAAGACTACTTTAGATATATTAATACAAAATGGTATTAAGAATAAAAATAGAAAAAACAGCAAAAATCTGCCCTTATCTTAGAGATGAAGGGTATATTTTTGCTTGTTTGATTCCTTTAGACATGAATATTATATTGTCTTTCTCTGCAAGCATGGTGGGTAAAATACAGGAAAAAATATCAGTGAATTTCCATCATAATTAAAGCACAAAACTTTTAATCTATACAATATAAAAATCTTGGGCTGATGTCTTGCTCATACTAATTTCCCCTGGGGTGATGTCTTGGGAAGCTCTTCCTTCCTCCAGAACAATCTCTCTACTAGAATATATAAATGGAAGGTACTACCTTCTTAAATGGTCTGCCTTCCTGGCCACAGTGATTGGCTTAAAGATGTACATGTGGCTGTACCTGAATCAACTGATCTCTTTTACCCAGTACTTTTCTGAAAAAGAAGCTGGGATATAGAGAACTCTTAATTTCTCAGATTGTTTTGCTATGAAATGTAAGTCTAAAATAGGGGACTGCTTGCTCTAAGTTTCTTATTGTTCCTTCAGCAAATGATGGTAGCAGCTCTGGACATAATTATATTAGTATTAGATAAATCCTTAAGGTTTGACATGCTAATGCTTTTTTCTATGCATAAATTTAGCCATGCCTTTGATAAATATTTGTTCAGTAACTGCTATTATCATGGAGTATCTTTGTAGGTATACATGGGATACATAGGATCAGATTCATCTCATGCCTTAAAAGGCAATGTTTTGCCAAAATAATTTTATGAATAACAATTACTCTCATGTCTCTCCACTGCCATAACCCTTTAGGCTCTGTCCATATTCTTTCGGTTTACAGTATGCATTTAAAAATGAATATTTCAGCAAACACATTAAGGTTTTTCAGCACTATTTTGTGCACTTGTACACAATGAGTAGGCTGAAATATTAACAGAAATAAATATGAATCCCTGTGTCAATAGGTAAATATTAGCCTTAGACAATGGAGCCTAGCTTGTGTACATTGCAGATAATTATTTTAATTTCTTCAGTTAATAGACAAAATATATTGTCAATGTTACAAAAATATCTTCATGGGAAAAAATAGTCTATAATCAAATTCTTGCAAGATCGTTTATTTGGCAGTCATCAGCCCACTATTTCAAAATCTATGTTAACACAAATAAGTCTATTCTAGGGCAGAAAAAAATAAATGAGGCTTTATGATTTTTCTTTCTTGTAGCCCTAAATGGGTAGAACATTCATCAAGAAGCATGACTTTTCACCCCTATTTATATATGACAGTTTTCCTAGAAGTAAACAGTAAGCCAAAAGATATTTATTGCAAATAATTCATTAAAGATAAACTTTAAAATTTTCTCTATACATCCTTGATTTGATGTAGAATTAAGTGAATACTATTTGTGATAATAGATGATGTCTTTTAAAAAATATTTACAAAATTAATTATAGACCTGGGAAACAAAGTGAACTAGAAAACTAGAGAATATAAACAAGCACTGTAGTGTCAGGAATTTCCCAGTTGTAGAAAGGATGCCAGCTCTTTGTGACCCCATGGTGTGGGTCATGATTTTCCTGCACATTTCTTTTTTAATTAGAATAAACAAAAGAGACATGAACCACTTGTGATGTGCACTGCAGGAACAAAGAACATTAAGTACATCAGTGAGCTCCATAAAAGAATTAGAGCAATGATGCTTAAGGGAAAGCCCGATATCAAATGGCTCAAAATTTTTATTCAGAGATGTGCTTAAAGACAAATGTGTCATAAAAATAAAAAGAAACACAGTCATCTATATTTTATCCCAATGCCATCTTCATATTAAACTTTGTCATATATTTTAGTCATTGTCGAACAGAGATGTAAAAAAATAATAAATAAAATAATTATTACCAATTGACTGGCAGGTTTTTTTGTTTGTTTTCTTTTGTTTTAATTACAGTATGTGCTAAACCTTGTGGAAGGAAAAAAAGCAGTCAAGCTCAAAAGTTTGTGCTCATCTTTACAGTGGCAGTAAGAAAAATTTAGTAAGTTTCTACTCAGGAAGAATGTTCATTGTAGCCTTTATTTGTGTATGTATGTATGTACATATATACTGTTATCTATATTTAAGGTGTACAACATGATGTTTTGATATACATATATGCAGTGAAATAATTACTACAGTCAAGCAAAATAACATATTCATCACCTCATATATTATTAACTTTTTTATATGTATGGTAAGTATGCCTAAACCTTCTCTCTTGGCAAATTTGCAGCATACAATACAATATCACGAACTATAGTCCTGGTGCTATACAATATATCTCTAGACTTATTCATCCTAAGGGCAACATTGTACTCTCCTGTTCTCCCCACCTGCAAGGTAGCCCCTGTTAACCAGTTTTTACTCTGTTTCCATGCATTTGACTTTTTTCAGATTCTACATGTAAGTCATATCATGCAATATTTTTCTCTTTGTGTCTGGTTAATGTCATTTAGCATAATGTCCTCCAGGTTCATCCACGTCGTCACAAATGACAAGATCTCTTTTTTTTAAATGCAAAATAATAATAATTCCATA
>VSMD01072411.1:0-17996 GCA_008750895.1 Mirza zaza | reverse complement strand
TATAGTAGAGATGGGGTCTCGCTCTTGCTCAGGCTGGTCTCGAACTCCTGAGCTCAAATGATCCGCCCACCTCGGCCTCCCAGAGAGCTAGGATTACAGGCTTGAGCCACCGCGCCCGGCCCAATTCTGGTATTTTAAAGAGACATACCTCAAAACATAAGGTCATAAAACTTTGAACAAAAAGAGTGGAAAAATATATCAAAATAAACCTAGTATGTTTATCTTAATATTAGATGAAATGAATTTTGACACAGAAGAAATAGGTATGAATTTTTTCATTTTTACTTCAGAATTTTATGGGGATATATATGTTTTGGTTGCATCATTTGCTTTTGTATAGTTTGAGTCGATGTCTTAAGTGTGCCCTTCAACCAGGTAGTGTGCATTGTACCCATCAGGTGTGAATTTACCTTTCCGATATCTAATTCCATATTTCATTTTTACTTCTTTTAGCTTTGCTCTCTTGACCACTCCACTTTATCCTCAGTCATCACGTTCAACTTACTTAGGGGCTTCTCCCATTTCTGTTCTTCCACAGCTCTGATCAGGACATCCCATGAGACTTCTCCCCATGCCTCCCCCATTGTAATGGGAGCCCAGCAGCCCAGGAGCTCAGGACAGCACAGTGATGCCATCCTTTCTACTCTCCATATAATTTGTTTTTCTTTCTGCCTAACAATCATTTGTTACCATAAACCAATGTAATTTCTGTAATTCTATATAGAGTGGCTTTCTTGCAATCTCCATTTTTTCTATAGTACTCATCCTTCAAAGCCCATTTCTAATGTCATTTCCTTTCACAATATTCCTTGACCCATAAGAAGGAATCCGTCTTTCCCTCCTCTGAACCCAGAGGCACTTCACTGTACTCCGCTGTGTGCATGTATCACTTCCTCCCCTGCTTTGCATCTACTTGGGTTGTTCTTCACTTTTCCTTTTTTAAGCTCCTTGAGGACAATAATTATGATAATGGTGCCTTTCCTGTATGTAAGATGTGCTCAGCAAAACAGAAAACAAAATAAAACAAAGGAATCATAGCTAAGTTGGATTAACTGTCACATTGGTAGTTTTGTCTCCTTACATTCTTTCCTGACATTGTTGAAGCATTTGAAACATTGATGCTTCTCTTCTTGTTTAAATGCTTCGTAGGTGAGAAATTCCATCCTAGTTCAACTCCTTGCTTTTCTCCCTAAACCTTTAAGTAAAAATGTAAGTTTGCCCCTGGACATACTTATTTTCTAAATACAGAGAGCCAACTCCATCCAACTCGTTACAAACATAAACAGAGAGAGAGAGTGTGTGTGCAAGTCATGTGTGAAGGGCAGCAGGACAGATATGTCCCAGAGTTGTCAAGAAAAAGAAGCAACAGAGTTGGTCCTCCGGTTTGGGTGGAATTAAGGCAACTAATGTCCTATATATGGGACACAAATCCCCTAAAGGTCTGTACTGTCTGAGATAGTGTTGGATAGATTTTAATCCCTTTAGGTTTCATTTACTAATTCAACTAACATTTGTTGAGCACTGAATATGAGACAGGCAACACAGTTTCTAAATTTGTGGGGGAGAAAACAAATGAAATTGTCTCCACTTCCTGAAGTTTGCTTCCTCAATCTGTCCCTGTTATTTTTCTTTGTACTGTTTTCATTTTTGTTTCATTTAAAAAATTTTAAGTCTACTTTATTGATGAATAATTTTTAGTAAATGCATCTAAATTTTAATTGTACAGTTCCATTTATTTTGAAAAATATATAAGCCTACATTAAAATTCCACCATCAAAATATAGAGTTCCACAACCCCTAACACCCATTTGTAGTCAAACTCTTGGATATGCCAAAGTAAAGCTGCAAAGTGCTTTTCTTCATGAAAAGGTGAAAGTTCTTTACTTAATAAGAAAAAAATGTACACGGAGGTTTCTAAGATCTTCAGTAAGAATGAATCTTCTATCCATAAAATTGTGAAGAAGAAGAAAATTCATGCTTGTTTTGCAGTTACACCTCAAACTGCAAAGGTTATTGTCACAGCTCATGATGCCTGCTTGTTTAAGACAGAAAAGTCATTACAGTTTTGGGTGGACGATATCAATAGAAACGTGTTTGAACTAATAGCGAATGGGTTTGGTACTGTCTTGGGTTTCAGGCACCCACTGGGGGTCTTGGAACATATCTACTGCAGAAAAGGGCAAACTCTAATATATTTTTATATATTGGTGAAAATCACACAAACATACATGCATGTGCACTATCACACAAAAGTGGTTTGGAATCCCACTTATTTTGTGTTTGAAGATCTATTTCTGAAAGTGATTCATGCAGAGATCATAAAGTCATGGGTAAATTAAGGTTTCTCAAGGTAAGGATACGTATGGGAAAATCTTGAGGTCAAAAATCCACTGTTGAGGGAGGTTAATTTGGGAAGAGTAAGAAGAAGAGGAGTAAAGAAAACAGAGGAAAGATATAAGAAAAATGTGAAAAGCTGGTGCAAGGCATCAGTGATCACAGCAATATCAGAATTTTCAAGCAACTAAAAATTCAAACTCAATCGGTTTAAGGGAAAAATGAAACTTATTAGGTTCATGTAACTAAAATATCCAGAGGTAGTTCAAGTCTCTGGTATAGTTGATTCAGGCTTTGGCCCTGTTACTTTATCATTTGCTCTTTCATCTGTTTTCTTTAATTGTGTGCTTCGTTCCCAGGCCAGATTTACCTGTGAAACAAAATTCAATAGTAATTTTGGACATTTCACACACCATACCAGCCAAAGTAAGAACTCCTCTTTCCTCAGCCAGCAAACATAAATCCTAAACTTCAGCTGGATGTGGCCAAATTACATCAGATATACGCTATAAGGCAATTATCCTGGCTACACAGGGTCATGATATTATGATCATTTTCTTAGATCTTGGTTTTCATCTGGAATCAACTTGTGTTCCTAGTTGACATTCCTATGTTCCACCTTGCATGATTCAGAAGCATACAGCAATAGCAGGGCTACTCTAAAATATGGGGTTCAGTTACATGTATTCTTGAGAAGTAACCACTGTAGTAATAGAAGGTGGGAAAAGTTGTGATTTTAACCATTTCTTACACTTCTCAAACCCTAAAGACCATATTGTCCTAAAATTTACAGATCAGAGAGTTGCTTCTAGTACTCCTGGCTTCCCCAAAGCTACTGTTTCTCCTGACCTCCCTTCATAAGTTCTATAAAAATATATCCTCAAATCCTCCTTCCTCCTAATATTGGATTCAAAATGAATTAGGATGTTTTAAGATGGACTGTTCTAGAAAATTGTAGAATAAACAGAAAATACATAAATGTAAATGTAAGTCAAAAATATAACTGAATGATACAACACAGATATCAATCAAGGATCCTGAGGGCAGGAACAGCCCTTTTAATTCTTTTCCTTGAATATGTCATATCTCCTTGAAAGATTACTCCTCACCCATGCTGCCTCTCACTCATTCCCCCTGGATATGTGAGAAGCAAGATTCCATTCCAATGACTCTTTGAAGATACACTGTAGTTGTAGTAAGGACAAGGTGGTTTTCTCCAGAGGAGTTCAGAGCAGAAGCCAGAAAAGCATACTATTTTTCGGCTAAGTGAAAAATACTTTAGTAAGCGAATGGAAGACCTAGAATAGCAGCTAAACAGAGAAAAAGAAGGAAGGAGATAACTTTTATAGAAGACCATTAACTTGACAGTCAACGACTCAGATAATTTTTACTGAGAAAAATGCATTTTCAGGTAAGAGATCTTGGCAGGGATCCACAAACCAGGATCACTGCCATCAAGGAACTTCCAAGTAGAAAAGGAAGAAAACAAAAATAACTGCAATGATATAGGTGCAGAGTAAATGGTTCTCTTGGTGCTACCAGACAAGGGAGGGTTATTTCCATTATAGCCCTGGGAAAGGCCTCCTAGAGGAAGAAGCAGCTCAGCTGGGCTTTGAGGGAGGGAAAGTCATCCAGGCAGAGACAGAGAAATTACTTGAAAAATGCCCTGCATCTTTGCTATTATCACAGCATAATTATATTTAGCTGCTTTTACAAATGATGTTTATGTAGAAGCAGAAAACGAAAAGTTTTAAAATGGAAAGCCAAGGAGAAGTCACTATTAAGTGTATCTGCCATATTTCCTTTATTCCCAGACATTGTTTCTTACATTTTAATATATAAGACATGGATCATACTACTGGTACCATCCAATAATAAATTCACAGTTTTAAATATTTTTTTTACTGGTTGTTATGTATAATTTGTCTTAAAATCTGTCAACACTCCATTTTGATACAATATGATGATAATTTGATGAAATATGATGAGTGACACCTGGGTTGACATCTTAGGTTTCTAAGCTTATTCTAAATAGGAGAGGAGATAGGACAGGGGCTCAAGGGTTATCCTGAAATGACCTGTCAAAACCATAAAGACAAACAGCTGTATATAAGAGGTGTTCGAACACTGATGTTCATAGCAACATTATTCAAAATAGTAAAGGAAGGAATAAACCAAATGTCCATAGATGGATGAACTAAATGTGTCACTTACCTACAAGGGAATATTATTCAGGCCTTATAGATAAGAAACCCTGTCACATGCTACAACATGGATGAACTTTATGGGCCTCATGCTAAGTGAAATAAACTACTCAAAAAATGACAATTACAGTATGATTCCACTTATACGTGGTACCCAGAGTAGTCAAATTCACAGATACAGAAAGCAGAATGATCTTAGCCTGGATCAGGGGAGTGGGGAGGGGGAAATGGGGAATTGCTCTTTCATAGGAAAAGAGTTCCCATTTTGAGGGATGAAAGAGCTCTGGAGATTGACGGCATAACAATATGAATGCACTTAACACCACTGAACTCTACACTTGAAATGGCAAAGATGGTAAATTTCATTATGTGTATTTTAACAGGATTAAAAAATATATCTGTACATAAAGGAGATGGAAGTTGGGGGAAAGGGTTTGGTGGAAAGATTGAAGCCGAAGCAATGAAATAGATAAAATGACGGAAAAGTTTAGGAGGGTGGACGGAAAAGAAAAATTAAAAACAAACAAACAACTCACCAGTGCCTCATATACCATAATGCAAGGCACAGCAAAAGGATCAAGGAGGGCACGATTATTGCCAAAAAGATCAAGCCAATGGAGATGGGGTGTCCTGGTAATTGAGAGAGGACAAAACGATGTCACTTCAAATCCCACCCACTGAATCCCCTGGCCACCCTTTCCCCACCTGAGTGTCAACATGTCCATTCAGCTGCTTCCAATGTGTGGTCATCTCCAGCCCCTCTCTCACATTCCTGACACCATGCATCCATCCTTGATCCCTCTAGCCACAACTGACACAATCTGCTTGTCCTTCATTCTTATCTCTTCTTTAACATGGCTTCTCTATTTTTTTACTGTTGTCATTGGGGCCCCAGATAAATCAATCTACCCCTCTCCCTCTTTCATCTGTGAAGCCCCATCCTTCCCCAGTGCCTGCCTCTCTGCCTGAGGACCTCCTCCTCCCATGTCCAGCCAGGCCCAGCCCTTTCTCACCCCAGTGGAGGATGATGTCCTGGCCCTCCAGACTGCTGTGCGTCACTCGACAGGACAGGCCAGCCGCCTCCCCAGCTGCCACATCCAAGGTCGCTCGGAGATACCACGTCCAGTCAGCATTGGGCAGGAGGTCACTGTGCTGAGTGTCCGGCTGCTCCTGCTCTCCCCGCATCCACCTCACCCGCACGGGCTTTGGGTAGAATCCTGAGACGTGGCACACCAGCAGCAGACGGCCAGGCCCGGGACTGGGGCCTCTGGACAGCCAGGCCTCGGGCTTCACTGGGGCAGGAAGGGGCAGTGAGAGTGTCATGTCATGACTCAAATTCACAGACTCAGAAGCCCACAAGCTTTGATAGTGAACCCTTCCCCATGCTTTGGAATCCAAATAACTTGTTGATTAAGTCCCTGTCCTCCTTAGGTACCTTCTTACTTTTGAGCTTAGAGGAGGTCATGGGAAGTGAAGTAGAGAGCAGGACTAACCTTGCCTTTGCAGCTCTGCCTTCCCTGCATCGAGGACGCCCAGGAGATATCGGGGGCAGGTGTCAAAGAGGACATTCTTCAGGTTATTGATGGCAGCGTGATATTGCATGAGTATTCTGCAGGCATGCTGTGCCCTGCTGCCTCCCTCCGGTGAAGGCACACATATGTCTTTCTCAAACTTCAGTAAATCCAATCCTCCTAAAGCTCCTCTAAAGAAGCTTCCTATGGAGCCCCCAGGCTGTAGCTCACAGCCTCCTATTATTTGGATCTCAAAGGGGTCTAGGTAGAAGGCAAACAGAGAACAAGTTATTAAACATAAATAAGAAAAAAGCCATGAGAAAAGGACAAAGTGGTGGGGTTAAAGTTCTTCCATGTGAAATGATGAACCAAACCCCAATCACAGCACATAAAGATTTTCAGAAACTAGACCATTTGGAAAGCTGTGTATGTCATGAATAGGGGGTACATGGTAACAGTTGGGGAGGGGGAGGCAGAGCATGATGCAGTCCAGGGAACAGCATTTCATCATGAGCCAGAGGACCACAGCCACCGGAGATGCAGGGAGGAGATGACTGAAGAGACAGGAGAGACGTGGAAGCCACACTGTAGGTCACTCAGGCACAGGGTAGAAGAAGGGCCCTTGAGAACAAGGTCTACATAAGGCAAACCAGGAGTTGGATACCAATGGGGAGCCATAATCTGTCAGAGAAGAGTCAGAAGCAGCTGGAATCTGGAATACAGTGTGGAGGTGTGGAGGCAGCGAGAGACTGCTCTAGAAGAGTGTGTGCATGCACTTGTGTAAAGCAGAAAGGATGGGAGAAGAATCAGAGGGAGCAGCAGTTTGCAAACACAGAGAGAGAAGAAAGCCCTTGAGAATCTTCCTGGTTCAGGGGTAGGACTCACATTTCAGCTCGTTTTGAATGGCACGCTCCTGTGTAACTTGAGTAAATCTATGTAAGTAGACTCTGAATATCTCCTCCACCTCAGCAACCTCCTCATCACTGAAGTTGCCCTTGGACCAGGGCTTCAGGAGTATTACAGTGCCCGAGTCACTGTTCCAGCCATGAATCTGCAAATCATCCAACCAGCCTGAACCTTGAGTGTGTGCCCAGGTGCTGTTGGCAAAGGATGAGATCTGGACGATATAGTAAGAGGTTGGCCCCTGGAAGGCTGTGAAGAGTAAAACAAGACTGTGTCAAAAGAATAAGAGAAGCAGGAGGGAGTGAGAGTGAATGGGAATGGAAAAGATCCAGAGAACAAGAACCTACAGTCTGAGGAACAAATACAGCCTGACACATTTGACTGCCCCAGGATCTCAGGCTCCAGCCCCAACACCCAGAAATGCAGAAGAGGGCTGGAGACAGCACACTCACACCCTTCATGTCCAAGTGCACCTGTGTGAGTGCAGCATGCTTTTATCTAAGACCCCTGCTACAGTTCTGGGAGCTGCCAGAGTAACTCTTACCGTCCTCACTGTCACCACCTGGGAAGAGAACTGCCAACAACTGAAATGGCAGAGGCAGCATTTCACTGGGAGATGGAGCCTGTGACTCACAGAGCTGCTGTTTGATCTTTGATTTCAGCAAACCTTTTTCTCAGTAGCTTGTAGTGACTTCCTCTCTTCCAACTGACAAATCTCTTCCTCATTCAAATTGTATTTCAGAGAAAAAATGTGCCTCCCATAGCCCTGAGCCTTAAACCCCGCCTCTCCTTTGCCCACTCCAGCCCTGACTCGTAGAATTTCTCTTAACTCCCTGACTTCCACCGGCTGTCTGTGTCCTCAGCTTCCTTCAGACCACCTTGTAAAAGCCCCTAGGTGATTCTGAAAGGTCTTTTCACCTTCTTCAGCCTCTATTCCCACATCTGCAATATAAGATGGTGGTATTATACAATCTCTTAGCTTCTAGTCTTCTTTAAGATAGGAGTGTTTTGGTTTACCCACCCAAGTCAGCCTGTCTCCTTCCCTGTTGCCCTGACTTCTATGGCCTTCTCTCATTGCCCCTTCCTAATCTTCTTAATGTCTCCTCTTTCTTATCACACCCTCCTTGTCTGATCACCCTTACCCTACATTCTATTCTGGTTGTGTGTGAGTGGGTGTGTGTCTATGTGTGGGTATGTGTGTGTGGATATTCACTTACATGAAGGCAAAGCATTTTAAATGCCATGTGTACTATAGAAATACAGACCAAAATCCCAGAATCCAATATCATAAATACTTCTATTTATAATCCAGGCAAATTAATCTTATACCATAGCAATTTTTGAGGGCAATTGGCATTTGCTTCCTTTATATGACCTTCTCTTCAGTAGCTCTTGACCTTTGGAGTTTTGATTTTTTAAAAATTTTAGAATATTACTAGGGCACAAACCTTTTGGTTATATGAGTTGCTTTTGTACAGTTTGAGTCAAAATTATAAGGGTTAATAGTGTGTGTTAGTTGTGAATTTACTTGTTAGTTGTGAACTTACTTGTTAGTTGTGAATTTACTTATCTCCTCTTCCTCCCACCTGCTTGATTTACATTAAGTTTTACTTCCATATGTGCACCAGTGTTGATGGATTAGTGCCGATTAATAGTGAGCATGTAGGGTATTTGTTTCTCTATTCCTGCCTTACTTCTCTTAGAAGAATGGTCTCCCATTATATCCAGGTTGTTATTAAAGGTATTACTTCACAGTATTTTATGGCTGAGTAGTACTCCATGGTATATACACATACCACATTTTATTAATCCACTCATGTATTGAGGGGTACTTGGGTTGATTCCACATCTTTGCAGTTGTGAATTGTGCTGCAATAAACATTTGAGTGCATGTGTCATTTTGATAAAATGATTTTTTCCTCTGTCTGTAAATACCCAATAGTGGCATTGCTGGATCAAATGATCCAGCAATGTGTACTTTTAGTTCCTTTAGGTGTTTCTGTCACACTGCTTTCCATAGAGGCTATACTAGTTTGCAGTCTCACCAACAGCGTATAAATGTTCCTTTTTCTTCACATCCAAGTCAGCATTTGTTGTTTTGGGACTTTTTGATAAAAACCATTCTTACTCCAGTTAGGTGATACCTCACTGTCGTTAAGATTTGCATTTCTCTGATGATTGAATATGTTGAGCATTTTTTTCATATGTTAATTTGCCATTACTCTATCTTCTTTGGAAAAGGTTCTGCTCATGCCTTTTGCATACATTTTAATGGGGTTGTTTGATTTTTTTCATGCTGATATGCTAGAGTTCATTGTAGATTCTAATTATTAGCCCTTTATTGGATATATAGCATGCAGTATTTTCTCCCATTCTGTAGGTTGTGTATTCGCTCTGTTGATTCTTTCCTTGGCTGTGCAGAGGCTTTATAATTTAATCAGGTCCCATTTATAATATTAATTTTTTCTTGCTGTGATTGCTTTTGGGGTTTTCTCCCTAAATTCTTTGCTTAGGGCAATATTTATAAGATTTTTTCTAATATTTTTCTCTAGAATTCTTATTGTATCATGCCTTAGGTTTAAGTCTGTTATCCATAATGAATTAATTTTTGTAAGTGGTGAGAAGTGAAGGTACTGTTTCAGTCTTCAACATGTAGCTATTCTGTTTTCCAGCACCACTTATTGAATAGGAATTCTTTTCCCAGTGTATTTTTTTGTCTGCTTTGTCAAAGATCAGATGACTATGTAAATATTTCATCATATTATGGGGGTAGAAATGTTTAGGTTACTATATTGCTCTTGCCCCGCCAATCCCCGAGTCAGAACTTCAAGTGTGCCCATCACCCAGACGGTGTGCATCACACTAATTATGTATTCCCATCCCCTCCTCCCCTCTTCCATCTGCCCAATGCCTGATGAATGTTATTCCTATATGTGCACTTAAGTGTTGATCAGTTAAAACCAATTTGCTGGTGAGTACATGTAGTGCATATTTTTCCATTTTGGGATACTTCACTTAGTAGAATGGGTTCCAGCTCTATCCAGGAAAATACAAGAGGTGCTATATCACCATTGTTTCTTGTAGCTGAATATTACTCCATGATATACATATACCACATATTTTTAATCCACTTGTGTATTGATGGGCACTTGGGTTGTTTCCACATCTTTGCAATTGTGAATCGTGCTGGTATAAACATTCAGGTGCAGATGTATTTTTTATAGAATGTCTTTTGTTCTTTTGGGTAGATGCCCAGTAATGAGATTGCTGGATCAAATGGTAGGTATACTTGTGTGTCTTTGAGGTATCTCCATATTGCTTTCGACAAAGGTTGCACTAGTTTGCAGTCCCACTAGCAGTGTATGAGTGTTCTTATCTCCACATCCATGCCATCATTTATTGTTTTGGGACTTTTTGATAAAGGCCATTCTCACTGGGGATAAGTGGTATCTCACTGTGGTTTTGATTTGCATTTCCCTGATGATTAGAGACGTGGAGCGCTTTTCATGCTTGTCGGCCATTATTCTGTCTTCTTTTGAAAAGTTTGTGTCCTTTGCCCACTTTTTGAAAGAGTTGTTTGATTTTTTTCTTACTGATTTTCCTGAGTTGTAAATAGATTCTAGTCATCAGCCCTTTATCAGATGTGTAACATGCGAATATTTTCTCCCATTCTGTAGGTATTTTATTTGCTCTTGTGATAGTTTCCTTGGCTGTGCAGAAGCTTTTTAATATGATCAGGTCCCATTCATTTAGTTTTGTTGTTGCTCTTGTTTCCTTTGGGGTCTTCTTCATACATTCTTTGCCTAGGCCAATGTCTAGAAGAGTATTTCCTACATTTTATTCTAGAATTCTTATAGCTTCCCACCCTAGGTTTACGTCTGTTATCCACTGTGATTTGATTTTTGTGAGAGGTGAAAAGTAAGGATCCTGTTTCAGTCTTCTACATGTGGCTATCCAATTTTCCCAGCACCATGTATTGAATAAGGATTCATTTCCTCAGTGTATATTTTTGTCTCCTTGTCAAAGATTAGATGGCTATATAAGGATGGTTTTATATTTGAGTTCTCAGTTCTGTTCCATTGGTCTATGTCTTGGTTCTTGTGTCATTAACATGCTGATTTGGTTACTATAGCCTTGCAGTATTGCTTGAAATCTGGTATGTTGATGTCTCCCAATTTGTTCTTTTTGCTTAAGGTTGCTTTGGCTATTTGGGGTCTTTTCTGGTTCCATACAAAGAAGCATAGATTTATTTTTTCTAGATCTGCCACAAATGACCTTGGCAATTTAATGGGGATTGCACTGAATCTGTAAATCACTTTGGGTAGTATAGACATTTTAACAATGTTGATTCTGCCAACCCATGAACATGTTTTATTTTTCTGTTTGTTTATACTTTTTGCCTTTTCCTTCCTCAGTGTTTTGTAGTTCTCTCTGTAAAGGTCTTTCACTTCTTTTTATATTTTATTTTATTTTATTTATTTTATTTTTGAGACAGAGTCTCGCTTTGTTGCCCAGGCTACAGTGAGTGCCGTGGCGTCAGCCTAGCTCACAGCAACCTCAGACTCCTGGGCTCAAGCGATCCTCCTGCCTCAGCCTCCCGAGTAGCTGGGACTACAGGCATGCACCACCATGCCCGGCTAATTTTTATATATATATATATATTAGTTGGCCAATTAATTTCTTTCTATTTTTATAGTAGAGATGGAGTCTCGCTCAGGCTGGTTTTGAACTCCTGACCTTGAGCAATCCGCCTGCCTCGGCCTCCCAGAGTGCTAGGATTACAGGTGTGAGCCACCGCGCCCGGCCAGGTCTTTCACTTCTTTGGTTAAATATATTCCTAGGCATTTTATTCTTTTCGTTGCTAGTGTGAAAATTATTGAGTCTTTGATTTGATTCTAAGGTTCACTGTTGCGATATAGGAATGCTACTGATATGTGTACATTGATTTTGTAGCTTGAGTATTTGCTGAATTTATGAATTCCAGGAGTCTCTTGGAAGAACCTTTGGGATTTTCTAGATATAAGATCATATCATCAGCAAACAGTGATAGTGTGACATCTTCTTTCCCCATTTGGATACCCTTGATTTCCTTCTCCTGTCTGAGTGTTTTGATGAGAATTTCCAGCACTATGTTGAAAAGAAGTGGTGACAGTGGGCAATGTTGTCTAGTTCTAGTTCTAAGCAGGAATGTTTTCAATTTTTCCCCATTGATTATGATGTTGGCTGTGGGTTTGTCATCTACAGCTTCTATAATTTTGAGGTATGTTCCATCTATGCCTATTTTGTTAAGAGTTCTTATCATAAAAGGGTGCTCAATTTTGTTGACTGATTTTTAGCATCTATTGAGAGGATGATATAGTCTTTGTTTTTGCTTCTGTTTATTTGGTGAATCACATTTATAGATTTGTGTATGTTAACCTTCCTTGTATCTCTGGGAGGAGCCCCACTTGGTCATGGTGAATTATTTTTTGATATGCATTTCAATTCAGTTGGCTAGGAATATATTGAGAATTTTTACACCTGTATTCATTCGCGATATTAGTTTGTTGTGTTCTTTTTTTTGTTGTGTTCTTTCCTGGCTTTGGCATCAAGGTGATATTGGCTTTGTAGAATGAGTTGGAAATGATCCTTCCTTCTTGGTGGTATAGAATAATTTCTTCAGTGTAGGTACCCGTTCTTTGTAGATCTGGTAAAATTCTGCTGTGAAATCATCTGGTCTTGGACTCTATTTTATTGGAAGATTTTTTTTATTGCTGCTTCAATGTCATTAATTGGTATTAGTCTGTTCAGGAGTTCTATTTCTTCCTGATTGAGCATGAGGATGTTATGGGTTTCCAGGAATTTGGCCATTTCCTCCACCCTTTTATGTTTATGTGCATAGAGATTTTTATAATATTCAGAGATGATATTTTATTTTCCCACTGTATCAGTTTTATTATCTCCTTATTTATTTCTGGTTGAGGTTATTAGGGTCCTTTCTTTTCTGTTTCTGTTTAATCTAGCAAGAGAGCTGTTGATTTTGTTTATCTTCTCAAATATCTATCTTTTTGTTTCATTAATCTTCTATAAAGTTCCTCTGTTATTGATTTCATTTAGTTCTGCCATAGGCGGGGCACATGAATGCATCAAGCTTTAGGAGGGACCCTGTAGCTACCAGGGAGTTGCTTGATCTCTACTTTCACTGAGTTGGGGGGACGAGCAAGACAGATTGTGGATGGATTGAGAGAGCCTGAGAGGTTTTGTAAGGCCTTGGGAGAGCTCAGAAGTTGCTTATCTGGCTGCTAAGGGGAACTGATGATATGAAGTTCAGGGCAATCTCTCCAAACAAGGAAGGATGTTCCTAAGGGAAGGACCTAGTCACTTGAGTGCTAAGGCCCTGCACCAGGCTGTTTCCACTCTTGTCCACTAGCACAGATTCTCTGCAGGGTGGGGAGAGCATCCTCCCTATTCCATTCCCTGGAACTCCACAGCACTCTCCCATCAGAACAGTCCACATAAGTTTCCTCACTCACTGAGATCAGCTCTTGAAGTAACCCTCAGTCTGTGTTTTACCTGCTAGAGTGTATCTCCATGGGACCATGGTGGGTAGGGAGATTCCCAATTGTGTATCCCTATTCTACCACAAGACCCCAGTGGGAGAGATGCAGTCTTCTGTATCTGTTGGTGCCTCACTCAAGGGGACGCTGCTGTTGAGAAGAAGTGACTGTTCCCAAGTTTCCTTGCTTAAGATGCACTCTCTGTTGTAATGAGTAGGGGAAGGGGGCTGCTGTTCTCATTTAGCTGGCGCACCTGAGGCATTCAGTTTTCATGGGAATGAGGGGCTAGGCTAATTCACTCCTAGTGCCCCATCCCTGTGCAATATGGAGGTTCTCCAGCGGGGTGGGGGATGGGCATTCTCACAGATCTGTGTTCCTCAGCACGTCTCCACACTCTGCCATTAGATATGTCTATAAGAGCTTCCTTGCCACTGAAGCCCAGGACCAAGACCTTTCCCCTTTGTCTCCTTGCACTGCTCTTGTGTCTGTGTGCCACTGGGTCTGGGCTACCTGTCTAAGCCACCAGAGCATAATCCCTTGAAATGCTGGTGGGCAGGAAACTTCCAAATTGTGGCGGCCATGCTCTCAGTGGTGGGCTAGGATGGGATTGTGCACCTAACTTAGTGAAGCAGCTGTTTATGTGCTTCTCGGTTCAGAGTATTCAAGAGGTTACAATGGGGAGGAGGGACTGTGACTACCAGGCAGCCAGCCTGAGCTAAAATGAATCTCTCTGATGCCATGGTTGGAGAAGGTGTAAAGGAAGAAGTTTCTAGATGTAAGAAAGCCAGCACTCTAGTGTCTTGTGGCACTCTCCTGTGGAGTGGCCCTTTAGATCATCTGAACTCTTAGAGTTCACTGGCTATTCCTTAGAGTACCTGGCTATTCCTATTTAGCCTCCTTGCCTGGGCTGATGTAGGGTGGAAGTGCCACCAACATGCTTTTTGTCTCACTGTTCACTGAAGGTACCTAGGTGGGGAAGGGGAAGCCTCCTCCTTACCCTTTCACTGGGCTCCTACCCTCTCTGGGTTTGGTCCATGCTGCTGTCTTCACCTCTGTATCTTCTTCTTTCTCGGCTTTGCAGTTTTTTTCAGTTGGGTCCCCAGATGTCTCTGTTGTCTCTGCTACAACTGAGTTGCAACTGCTGTCCATTCTCCTCAGTCCAATATTCTACCTTGTAGCTGGGATGATCCATAAGCAATGTCTCCAGTCAGCCATCTTGGGTGATCCTCTAACATTCTTCTAATTAGTACAGTTACTTGTAGCATTGATGCTTGGCATATGTCATTCCAATCTTTTTACTATGTATTTAGGTTTTTAGAGGTTAGTATATATTCTCTTGAATATCTATCCTTGTCTAATGTTCATGATGGTAGTATAAAACTAAGATATATTTAATAGCAATTTATAGCTTTAAATGTATTTATAGAAAAAAGGAAATATTGAAAATGATTAATGTGCACATTGAATCTGGAAACAAGTAAAAGAACCATAAAATGAATCAATAAGTATAGAAGAAAAGAAATCAACATAAAAACCGTATTTTTAAAATAGAAATTAAAACAAATCACATGATAGGAATTATATGAACTACAAACTGTATTTTTTTAAAAATAATAAAATATAAAAGTAAATTAGAATTATTGATAAGAAAAAGTAATGTTCAATTAAACATCATTGGCTTTAAAAGGTGAGTATTAACAGATGCAGTAAAGAGTAAAACTTAATAAGAGAAGACTATGTACAACTTGATGTCAGGCAATTTGAAGTCAAAGTTAGGTGGAAAATTTTATTGAAAATTATAAATGTTGAAAATAAACTTAAAGAAGAAATTCTAAATATTCCAGTTGACATAAAAATTGAGCCTGACGTCAAAGTTTTAACTAATCCAAAAGAAGCTAGGCTCATCTGTGATGGACAGTTTCAGGTATTGAAAAAGACAGAAAATAATTTAAGTAATTTTATGAAGCTAACATTATCACAACACAAAACTTGAGCAACCTGACAAGAATTCTTGATAAAAAAAAAAGAGAATTCTTGACGATAAACAAAGTACACAACAAAAACAAAGCACACAGATAAACCAAATATCCAAGAGCTTTTATCCAATTTCAACTGTGAATTTAAGTAAATACAATTTATACCTATCACATAGTAGTTTTACCAGCAGTGTAAGAACAGTTGAGCAGTAGAATAATCATTAATGTAGTTGTCTGTATTAAGAGAATTTGCAGATTATATTTAATTTTATTGAGGGCTGATAAAGCACTCAATAAAATTAAACATATATTGAATTTAAAAAAGAAAACATTTTACCAATCTGGAGTAAAACGAACCTTATATGCTTTAAAGTAGGCATAAAAAAGTATAGAAAATACACTTCATTACAAAAAAATCATAATATTAAACATCGAAAGTAGAAACAGGACAAGGTTGTCTGTCATTGCCTATGGGTAAATAAAAATAAAGGATAAAAATAAATACAGATGAAAATATCATTATTTGCATATGGTATAACTTTGTTCACAGAATAAATTAAGCAGTAGAAAATTAACTGAAAAAGAAAATAATTAAGGAACTTAGGTAGATTAAGAAAACCTCACAAATAAATGTGGTAATAGTATAGTGTATAATTTCTGATTAAACTACTAACTCAAAATAATATTCAGCAACAAAAGGAAACTATATAAAAACCACAAAAACATTTAATTGGCAGAATAAACAAAGTGAGTTGTTTATAACATATATAGATATAAAATGAATGCACATGTTGCATTTTTATTAATTTTATTTAGTTATTAATTTGTTTTAGTTTATTGTTACTATTTTTCCTACTATTATGAATGTCTAAAAATGGTTCTCAATTTGTTTAGATATTTAACTTCTCTTAGCCATATTTTGTAGTTTTCAGTACACATAATTTACATTTATTTTATTGAATTAGTTCTTACGTATTTTCTGCGTTTTGAGACTTTTGTGAATGAAATGATTTTCCTAATTTCATTTTGGATGATTTATGGTTAGTAGATAGAAATATAATTGATTTTGGTATGTTTGTCTTGCATCCTGCTAAAAATTCATCATACTTTTTGACTTTAGAATTTCTTTTTAGTTTCCTTTTCAATAAAAATAACTTGTGTCTTTAATACTGTTCTCTATTTAATACTCCATTGTTGTTTCATTTAATTCTTAAATTGGAATTTGTTCTTTGGATATATGTAATGGGAGCTTTGAAGTCTTTCTGGCAGGTCTAAAACCTGAGCAATGTCAAAGGCAGTTTCTATTGATTTCTTTTTTATTTCTGTGTATAGGCAGAGTTCCTCTTTGTTCCCAGGCCTCTTTCTTGTTATTGAAAAATGGATATCATAGATCATATCATGTATTGATTCTGATGCCTTCATCATTATTGCTGTTGAGCTTTGTTTGTTTGTCAGTTTAGTGACTTGCCCACACTAATTCTGTACAGTCTGTGATTCCCCCACATTGTGCAGCTGCTGATGTCTCAGATAATTTTTTAAAATTCTTGTTTTTTTAAAAGCCTGGTTTCTTATTGGTCACCCCTATGTCAACATAGCTTAGTGGTCACCCTGTGATTGGTCAGAGGTTGTGCTCAAACATTTTTACCCAGTATGTTTTCTACCCTTTGCAAATGGATCTTTGCTTGGGTTGGCAACTCCATTCCAAGTTCAGGAAATTTTCAAGTCTGCCCTGACTTTTACTTTTTGTGTCTCCTCATAGGACTTGTACAAGCCTCACCTTCATCCAGGGACTTCCAGAAAGCCAGGGATGGTGAGTTCTGATCTCTCTTGAGCATATGTGCAGCCTCATACACCTGCAGATCCTTCCAGATTTCCAGGAACACATGGGAGATTCTCGAATCTCAAGACCATGGACATCTTATTCCCAGGATCTCTCTCTGGATTCTCTGGCTGCTCTGCAGGTATGTTGCTTGCCCATCGAGTGTTATCCTACCAGGCTAGCTGGGAACATAAACCTTCCCATTTGTTTGCCAGAGCTTGCTACTCTTTCTAATGATGATCCCGGGTTTCTTTCTTCCCCTGCTTCTCTCTAAAATAACTTTGCCACTCCAACGGGGTGGCAAACGGAAGTTTCTGGTTTCCATGGCATTCTCTGCCCTGGTACAATTCAGTGAAGGTACTTGGCATGTGGAGGAGATGTGCTTACAGTTGTGGTTTACGTTCAGTGCTTTACGTTCAGGAGATGTGCTTACAGATGTGCTTACAGTTGTGCTAGAACGTTCAGTAGCGTTCTAGAATAAACACTTCTCCATCTGTTGTATGCCTTTGATCTATTTCCAGAGTCTCAAAATAATTGTTTTTGAAAATTCTGTCCAGTCTTCGCATTGCCTGGGAGAAGCAGGATTCGCCAAGAATTCTTATTTCACCTTTCTCGAATTCTCTGCACTAGAGTAATTGAGGGGTCCGACTTGCTGCAGCCCTTCTTTGTCTGCATGGTCTTAGCATGCATTCCGAACATTCCCACTTACCTAA
>VSMD01072407.1:0-21988 GCA_008750895.1 Mirza zaza | reverse complement strand
TCTTGCTCAGGCTGGTCTCGAACTCCTGAGCTCAAATGATCCGCCCACCTCGGCCTCCCAGAGAGCTAGGATTACAGGCTTGAGCCACCGCGCCCGGCCCCATTATGATTCTTAATTCAGTCAGACTCCCAACACTTATTTGGCTAAGAGAACTTCACAAACCCACTTCCTCTACATTCAGATTTAAACTAGCCTTTTTAAACTGGAGAGCTTCAGAATTCACAATCTCCAGAATCTTTCAGTCTTAAGAAGGATACCTTTAATCTTATAAATTAAAACCCTACCATCAATAATAAAGTCCCATGGACCCAATTTTTCTCCCACCCTCTGAGTATAAGATACCCTCAAAGTGCCAGTTTTATGTTGACCCCAGTTGGACTCTTAACTAGTTCTAAAACCTCTGATTTCTCCTGAGTGGGGTAATTAACATAGCAGATAATTCTGTTGGCAACATTAATAGTTTTATAACGTGGTAAACCCCAGTCATTTGCTCTTAAATGGTGCTCTGACCGCACCTAGTCATTCACAGGTGTCTTCAGTTTCCCAAGGCCCCTGAATTCCATCAATTTCATTCTATATATTTATACCACCCCCTTGAAAGAGTGCTTACCTTTGGGGTCCCACTGATCTGTATTTCTCCCTCTATTTAGAAACTTGGGCCTGCTAGTATTTGTAAGGTTTTTCGGCGGTGGTGAAAAGAAAAGACAGACACAGAGAAAGAGTGGGGACCAAACCACGTGGCTTTATTACACACTCGTGGAGGGGGGGCCCGGAAGTCAACGCAGTTTGAAGGGGCTGAGGCCTTTTATACCCTTTGGGCGGGGCTAGAGACTTGTGGCGGGAAGAGCTGGGGATTCTCTATTGTAACCTTGGATGGTCGTTGAGAAATAGGAGGGGCTGGAGGTATTTGTGGAATCCAGGTGGACATCTGGGTGTGGTTCCTCTCAGTGGGTCCTGGCAGTTTGTCCTTGGCGGGTCAGGTCACTAAGAGTTTTCTTTTTCCATCTAGGGAGGGGAGGGGCCCCTGCCACCAGCCTTACAGTAGTCTTAATTTTTTTCTATTTATAATCCCCAAAATTTATTGTTTTAATATATACCATCAAATGTAACCATATAAAGTTGGCTAAAGTAATTTTTGATTTGTGAGTTCTGCATTACCTGGGGGCATTAATTTTAAGCAAGATTAGAAAAACTGATAACACAAAATTGGCTTAAGTTACTTTCACTTTGGTTAACTACTAAAGTATCAACAAGAAATGCACAGTGTGTGTGTGTATATATGTGTGTGTGTGTGTGTGTGTGTGTGTGTGTGTGTGTGTGTGTATATATATATATATAAATAATGTGACCACAGCTCCCCAATGTTTCCCCAGGTCCTTATCGAAATGTGCTTAAAGTTCAATGGTAAATTTAACTTGCTCTCTGAGTGAGTAAACAGCCAGATCAGAAGTATGAAGAAAAACACAGGCCACTATTTTTAACACCATTAGACTGGGTAAAAAAAAGTTTTAGTATTTAAGTATGTCAGCATTTAAGAGTTATTTTTGTACCTCAGTTACAGCTGCTGTGTTAAATTTTTTATGCATTGTCAGGCCTACAGCTGGCCTTGCCATGAAATACCACTCATTCAAAAATGTCTTACCTCTCCTGGGTAGAGTTACTTCATCTAGAGGAAATTCCCTCATTTCAATATCTAGCCTAGCATTTGTTTCTTCAAATTGTGGTCTTGACTGTTTCCCCTTTAGTTTTACACCGCGCTCCTATAACATCTCTTAGATTTCTAATTCTATAAATTTCTTGAGCATTTTTCCCCAGAGCATAAGCAACATCTGCATCTCAATAACTGAGTCACCTTGAAACTCACCCAATAATACTTTCAGTATTTTAGGCTGTCCAAATTTTGTGTAATCATATCCTATAGCTGTTCCAGTCTCCAAATAATGCTTCCCCAATTGGCTTTCTTATAAATCTCTCTATCTGCACTTAACAGGGTAAATGTCCATGTTTTCAGGTCTTGGTTTTCTCCAGGTTTATTCTAGGATTCCTATGCTATCTATCCCTTTTTTATTCTGTTGGATCTCTTTGAGTTGGCATTGACTTCCCTAAGCTAGTAACCATCAAAGCAAATTACATGTGGGCATACTTTTTAGAGCATATGCCTTTTATCTTTTTTAAAAAATATATTGGATTCATTGAATTTTAAACCTTAAATCTCCTATGAAATTCATTCATGTTTTCTACATCCCTCAATTCTTCCCAAATGTATTCTGTATTAGTTACAGAACAAAAACGTTTTTTATTATCTTAGCTAGTGACTATCTTCTTAAAAGGAATGGCCCTCATGCTAGGGAGGTGACTGGAAATGGGAGAGGGCTCTTTTGATTGTCATAGTGACTGAGAATGCATTTGGGAGGTTAGGAATGGAGTGTCAAATATACTGTCATAAATAAGATTATCCCCACACTGAAACATTGCCTTCTTAAAATACCAATACCGATAGCATACCCATGAAAAAATACTAATATAAAGAATGACCAGTTTTCTTTATATTCTAAGCTAAGTATTTTCATTGTTTCTATGGCAATCTGAATTCCCAAACTGAGATATCTCAGATACACACATTTTTCATTTTTGTTTGTAATGATTTAGCTTGCTTTTTACCACTGTTCCAATAAGAAAATATTCCCAATGATATAGGGTCTCAAGGTAGTTTTAGTTGTTAATAATAAATAACAACTATATTTATATGGGAAAAGCCACAATCTGTTCTCCAAGTTGCACAACCACAACTTCTAAACTGCAAAGAAGAACACCTCAGAATAGATAGCCTAGTCTATGATTTCTATGCTAGTCTACGGATCCTACTTGAAGATCATAACTTAACCAAAAAACATTTTGTAATGTGCTAGAGACATGACTAAAAAACACAACCACAGAAACTAATTCTATCAACAAACTCCTAGGTATCTTATGCTCAGAAACTATTTTTAGGTGGGTCTTAAGAACTGAGAAGGACTTTCAATGTCAAAGACATATATCCAGTTATACCCATCCATCTAAATTTAATTGCCATTTGCTCTAAACTAAGCATCAATCTTCAGGTGTTACTTGGTCTTCAAATTGTTTCTTGTCTGTTTCTCAAATGTTACAGCTAATGTACCAAATATTGGAAATAACAAATAATATCCCTTTCAGCACCAATTGAGAGAAAGAAATATTATGAAAATCAACCTATTTTCTTTTTTACTATAAAGTGGTTTCAGAATATTAATTGTGTGAGACTCATATGGGTTTGTTGGCTCTTGCAGCCCCATCAATTTTAACATAACTCACCCACATGAAATTTTGTATTTGTAGACACACCCAGACTGACTACTTTCTACTACCTCAGATCAGTGTTAGCAAAGTCAGAGACCAAATTATACAGTGCTTATAGCTTTGACATGCATTAGCACCACCAGTGCATACCATTCAACAACCAGGAAAGTCTTTCTTCATTGAGAAGTGGGGCAAGAGGCCACTCTGATGAGAAGCCCTTTAAATGACATCAATGGATAACTCTTTCTGTGCTATTCTAGAGCAATACATGTAGAGAAGTTATAAGACAAAGTTGAAAATGAATAATTTTTCTTGAAGGACATTATGCTCGAGGAGATTGTAAAAATGCATGCTCTAGAATTTTAAAGTACCAGTAGAAGTCCATTAGGTGGGCAAGGGTGGAAACAGCATTCCATGAAAAGAAAATAGCCATGTAAAAAATATGGAAGCATAAAATAGCACTGTGCACCCTGCAAGTAATTTGGCATGACTGATGAATTAGATACAGAGTTAGGAGGATCTAGCAGAAATGCATTAAGGCAGGCAGGAAGAAGCCAGACATTCAAGGTTTTACATGACAGCTAAGAAGTTTGAGCATTATTCCAAAATTTACAGGAAACAATTATGGTCTTATAGCTGGCTTAGTAATCAGATTTCAACATTAGAAAGGTGATGTTTTTACTTCCATTATAAATAAGGTTTAGGGGACTGGAGGCCTAATATGAAAGAATGAGAGATGATCAGAGCCTAGACCAAGTCAGTGAGCTTTTTGATAAGGAGTTAGAGAGCTATTTAGGAGGTGACATAAGATTCAATGACCATTTGAATAAGGTACATGAGAAAGGAGTCTGGGCTAACTTCTAGATTTCATTATTTAGTAGCTAATTGGATGGCAAGGCCTATAGGCATGATAAGCAGTAATGGGCAACTTTTGGGAAAATAGCAATGCATTTGTAAATAAAGCTACTGAATTTTAAATATTTAATGACAAAAGTAGAGATATTCAGCATCGCTTTGAACATATCATTTTGGATCTCAGGAAATGGGATCAGATGGAAATAAATACAGATTATGAGTCATCAGTACATTGGGTTTATGCATAGCTACTTTGGAGAAAACATGCAGAACAAGAAAAGTGAACCAAGAAAAGGTTAATGTTTAAGAATGCAGCTAGCAACAACCAACAGAATACTCAACTAATAGTTTTTGTAAAAGGCTTAATTTTCTCACATAACTAGAAATCCAGAAACAATCACTCCGGGGCTTTGCAACTGTTTAATACTGCAATGCTTCCTTCAGGGACGTGTAATGTTTCTGCATTTCTACTCTGAATCTACTAGCATGTTAGCTTTGATGTTGACACTTGCAACTTCGTGGTTACAAGATGGTGCTTTACCTCCCTCTGCCCCATATCCACATTCTAGACAAGAATAAAGACAGAGTTTCTGGGAAAAAAAAAAGTTTAAGATTCTATCTCATTGACAGAAACAGTCACATGACTATAACTAGCTGAAAAAGAGTTGGAAAAGGAGATATTTTATTTGTGGCACATTGCTATCTCAAGCAAATTTCTGTTACTAAGGAAAAAAGTAGAAAGTGATAATTGTAGGTTAACTAGCTGAGTCTTCCCACAAAACATAAGAACTTTAGGGGTTGTCAGAAGAGACAGGCTTTCTCCAGGATGGTGAGAAGGAGCAATCCAAGAACCCATGAAAGACTTGGAAAGAATAGTGACATGTATTCAAATAAGTAAAAAGCCAGCAGAAGCAGAAAATATATGCAGAGTTTATGTAGACGAGAATTGAGTACAACATATGTTGAATACCTGCTCTTTTATTTCTATCTTTTAAAATCCTGCATATTTTTCAGGTTTTACTCTACTTTTCCACCTTCTATGAGGATGTTTACTTCTCTAATATCTTAGCAAACAACATACATTTAAGCACGTGGGTCATTAAAGTTTGGAAATTCTTTAGTTTTTGAATCATCTAAAATGGAAAACAATAGCATTAGCGGATACTGTGGAGGCTCTTAGTAGTAAAGCACTTGTTCCTCCTGATGCTGTACAAGTAGAAGCTTGACAGTATGTTGTTGATACCCAGACAGAGATTATCTTTATTGAAAAGTTGCCTTCTCCACCAAGGGAACTTGCTTTACATGTCTACTTGATGTAGGTTATAAATACTCCCCTTATCCTGGCCCCATTTCTGGACAACGCTGCAGTGTCATCTCAGCTCCAGAGCTTTACTTGGATTACAGACTAAATCCTGCTTTTTTCACTTGCCTCATAGGAGTTTACTCTCAGAGTACCCCCACATAAGCCTCGTAGCCATTGATCTTCATCTCCGACCCTGTTTCCTGGGAATTCAATCTGAATGTAGGAATTTAATCAACTTTAAATATATATACTATTCACTGATTCCTTACTTCCTTCATTCAATCTGTATGGTGTGAAGTCCTACTACCTCTGTCAGGCACTGTTCTTTTTCAATAAGGAGAGAATAAAGCAGACATCTCCACCACACCATGCTTCCATTTTAGTAGTAAAATACAGTTGCACTGTTTATTTACATTGTTAGATAGTGCAAAGTGCTTTGGATGCCAGTGCAGTGTATTGAGATGCCTATTAAACATTCAATATAAAAGTTGTGTAAGCAGTTGGATAAATAAACCTGGAGTTCAGGATGAGATCTTGCTTAGAGATATGTATGTGGATATAACCAGAACATAGAGGGTATTTAAATCCAAAAGCTTGAGATCACCTGAAGAGTAAATATTAATAGAGGTCTGGAGATTGAATCTTGGAACATCACCATAATTAGAGAACAGGGAGATAAAGAGCTAGCACGACTCAAAATATAATAATGGGTAAAATAGAGAACCAAGGGAGAGGTTTGCCCTAGCAGGCAAGTAAAGATTGACATGTGAGTAGAATGCAAAAGAGTATATACAGAGTGAAGAGGTAAAATGGATTAAAAATAATTACAAAATTTTTGTTCTCAGGCAGTAGGCAGTTGGAGAAAGGATGTAAAAAACATTGTGATAAGATAATTGATGCAGCTTAAGTTATGATTGGATTTTAGATAAGAACAAGAGATGACCATGAAAATTTTGTAACAAATAAATCATTAACCCAAATAGGAAAATTAGTGATGGAGCTGTTTAAAGAAAATGACTCTACAAATTAGTACTCTGGAAATATCTAGGATTTACAAAACAATATGCTACACATGAGGACATATAAAGTCTAACTCATCTCATGAAGATCATATTAAGTCAAGGATACAAAGTTACCATATTAAAAAATCTTCAATGCAAGGTAGAATGAAACAAATGGCTTTTAACAGTTATAAATAAATTCAAGGACTGCTGAACACAATGTATACATTATTAAGTTTTAAGAACAACAAGATGAATGATTCACAGTCAACTTCTATACATGGCACTCTAATCTACATGGAAAAAGGAGAATGTAAATTTTTCATGATTATGGCAATGTCATGAAAACATGAAGATGGCCAACTTATGTGCAGTGCTGGCCGTTTGCTTTATAATGCACATATTGTGTCCCTGTTCTCATAACAGCATGGAATATAGGATTTCTATCCCCATTTAATGTGCAAAGAAAAGGACTAGAAGTAAATATCCAAAATATTAAATAATATGAAGATTCTAAACAGATCTATCTGACCTCAACATGTGTTTATGCACTGTGCCACATCTCTCTTTAATCAGAATGTGATTCTTTGCATTTTCAGGAGAAAGAGATAGCATTCAATTTGTTAAGTTAGGAAGTATTTTTTGAGTTACTCTAACCATATTTACACTTACCTTTATATTTTGTAAGAATATGTCTATGAAAATGTATATTTCTATAAGTATAGAATTTTATTTTTAGTAATAAAACAGCTATGTCTAGCAAGTTGTAGACACCTTTGGTGTCTCATATTCCTTGCATACTCCCTATAATGCAAAAGTTGCGTTTTCCATAGGGGGTAGCAACCAGAGTGCATTGCAAAGTTCAAGGTGTTAGAATCTGATTACAATTCACACGTGTTCATCTGCTAGGGACCATAAGTCTACTATTGTCATTTAAATGGAAAGCACAAATGTTCTGAAAACTACCCATACCATTTAGATAACATAATTTTAAAAACTGAGTTGAAGTTTGAAACCATTTATCTGTGATATTTTGGTCTCTGTGTGGGGCTGGAAGTTCTGCATGTGTGTCTTTTATCCCCTTTTATGCTTCCTTTGGAAAAAAAAAAAAAAAAACTTCATCATGGATGGAAAAAATAGTACTCAGCTAAAAAGGAGTTTATTTTGTTTCTGTCTGAGTTTTGAGGGAGATGACTAGTTCTGTTTATTGTTATTAAAGTTTTTGGCAGGACAAAGAAAAGCATTTTTTCCTTATAAAAACCATAGGGGAAAAATTTAAATTAATAAAAAGAGAACTAGAACAAGTTTAGGTCATTTCTTTGAGGTTAGTAGGCAATTCAAAGTCAAAGGGAAGGGCATCAAAGAACCATTGCCTAGGAACCATTGCCTCTCTCCACCAAATCAGACCAAAATATACTTGGAACAAATCCTATATATAGTCCAATGTGCTTAAATGTTTTATTTCAAATTGGCTGGAGTTAGAGTTATTGTCCTTTTTAGGACAATACTTCAACATCATTTGTCTTTTTCCTCCCCAGTTGCCTTAATTGGTCTTTTCCATGTTCCTTGTACATTAATATATCCTTCCTATAATATCATCTCTCTCATATTTACTGCTCTGACTTAACCTGTAATATGATAAAATCTGAATATATTATCTTTAAGCATAATCTATATACACAACCATACATACACACATCTTTGTGTTGAAATTTGGTACAGAAATTTATCTACAAATAGACAGACTTTGTAGAAAAGCAACTTTTTTTTAGCTGTAAAACATGTTTCAGAAAACTGGATGTGTAAATCCAACTTAGATCTATAAATCTAACCCACTAGCATTTTATATTAAATGTGTAAAAATAGAAAGCTAACTTTTCAACAAATAATTCTTTTTGATCTTTCCTTAAAGCAGTGCTATCCTATGCAGCTTCCTATAATGATGGAAACATTCTTTATTCTGTTCAATATGGTAATCACTAGCCACACATGGCTATTGAGTACTTAAAATGTGGCTACTACAACTGAGGACTTGAATTTCTATTTTCACTTTAATAGGCATATGTGATTGTGGCTTCTATATTAAGCAATGCAGCTTTAAGGCATTGAGATTTCTGCAAGTTACTGGGAAATTTAAACATAAAGGAACTTCACTATAAAACTAAAATTGAGTATTTTTCCACAAAATGAGAGAAATTTAGAGAGGGTATGATTTATATGCTAGAATAATACATAGTCTTCATTGATTTGTACAATGAAAACTTGTTATATTCAATTATTATAAGAATTAAGTGAGTTAATTGAGTATTACCAGCAAGTGTCAAGCACTACAAGAGTCTAAGGAAACAGTGATGAGCAAGGGAGATCCTAATCCCATCATAGATAAGAATGGGGGAGATAGATGCAAAAGGGGTAGCGATATTAATCAATGGTTACCGAAATATTACAAAAATATAAAATTGCAGAAGTAGAAAGCTAATAAAGTGTCATAAGACCCTTTAAAAGAGGCATTTGACATAACGAGGTCAGAGAAACATGCCTAGAGGAAGCAATGTGTACACTGAAAATGGTACAATGAGTAGAAAATACCTAGTCAAGAGGGAAAAGAAGAGTGTTACAGGTAAAAGGGAGCAATACATACAAATATTATGAAGGACAGAAAGAAGGCCTGTGGGACTGGACAAGAGAGTAGAAGAAGAGTGATACAAGAGCAGAAGAGAGAGGTTGCATGATGCAAGGCTCTGAAGGCCATGATAAGAATTCTGGCCTTTATTCTAAGGGCAATATGTATACTTAAAGGTTATTAAGCACAGGGGGGAACATGATCAGCAATGTATTTCTGATGAAGCACTCTGCAATATAATATGGAGAATGAATTAAAGGAAAGTTTAGGGAAGATTGAGGAGATCTGTCTACAGGCTTTTGAGAATCCCATGCCAGCAATGAAAATAGCAGGGAATGTTGTGTTGGCCATGAATATTAAAAAATACATGGATATGATTTGAAAAATGTTTAGGAAGTATGACTGACAAGACTTTGTGATGGCTGAGATATATGGTAGGTTGGGGAAAATATTCTATCCAAGATGACTGCTAAATTCCTTGCATATAGAAATAAATAGAATGTAGTGCCACTCACTATGCACAGAGATATTAAGAACTGAAAAGGTGTAAAAGTGAGAATGCTGTGAGTTTACTTTTCTAGATGTCCTATATTTGGGATGCTGTAGTGATTGCCAAGAAGGCATTATCACAGAAGAGACCTGGGTAATTGTATCCATTGACTCTGTATAGGTAATAACTGAAGTCATAAAGATGGAGAAAAATATCAGATGAGCAGAGGTTCTACAACTGTCAATATTTAATGGTCCAGAGACTTAGAAAAAAATCAATTGGTATGTTTACAAGAACTTCAAATGATGAGAATATTTTAATGCAAGAAAGTGGAAAATAGTGCTGAATTTACTGAGAAGCAGACTAAGAAAAGTATTAAAATATTATCTGAATTTAGAGATGGAACATGATTGCTGATCCTATCAAAAGCTGTTAATGGTGAAGATGAGGAGCCTGATGCCAAATGAGAGTTTGAAGAATGAGGCATGATAAATTAATACAGCAATTAAAAACATCTCTTTGAGAAAATTTTATTAGAATTTCAATGCTCCATATTTTGATGAAATGACACCAAAATTTATACCATACCAGAAACATGAATGTTACTCTAGATTCACACTTGTAATTTAGTATTCTTCTACCAGTTTTCCTTGAAATCTGAAATTTTTGTCCTTAAAGACTCTCATTACAGAAACATCACAGGTTAGACAGAGTATAAGCCATAGATTTGAAGTCCTGAATCTCAAATCTCTCTCTGACTAGCTATATAATCTTAGGTAGACTACTTAACCACTCTAAGCCTTTATCAACTCATTATAAAACATCAATAATGAAATTTCTCTCATAGAAGTACTTGGGAATTGAGATGTGACAAGTAAAATGCACATAGAAAGTGCATATTAAATGATAGCTATTTTAAATATGAAAAGTACTCATTCTTTACTCTTGTCTCCTTTTCTTTCCCCTGTCAATACTTCTATTTGGGTTCTCATCAGCTCTTGCCTGGTTAACTTCAATTGTCCCCTAATTATCCTTTCTTCAACTTATTCTCCGAACTGCTGCCAGGGTGACCTTTCTAAAAGGCAAGTATGATCATACTGCTGCCTTGCCTAAAGCCCTTAAAATATTTCAATAGTTCTCCACAGCTTCCAGAATAAAGTTCAAATTACTTAGATTAGAACCTAAGGTCAATCATGTCCTGATGTTTGCCCTAAAATTCTAGCTCTATTTCCTGGAATTTTCCCACATGAACACTTCTAATTAACCCCACAGAACTTCTTGCCATCCTCAAACATACAGACTTTATTCCTCCTGCTATTATGCAGGTAGTTCCCTCTGGTCAGAGAGCTCTTCTTCAAATCCCTTTGCCAAACACCCAGCTGACATGGATTTTTCTCTGAGCTCCAACAGCACTCTGTGCATTCGCTTTCTTGTGTAGTGGGTTACAGCAGACATTGGATCTGGACCTCCTGGGTTCACATTATTGGCTCTGATATTTATTAGTTGTGTTCCTTGAAGCTCATTACTCGCTGTGTGACTCATTGTTCTCATCTGTACAGCGAGTTTCATGATAAAAAGGTTCACCTTAAATGAGTCAACACACATAAAGTGCTTAACACTCGATAAATGTTAGCTGTTAATATAGTGTGATAGCTGTTAGCTGGTAACATAGCAATTACTCCACTATATGCTCCGTAGAACCTCCTATTATTTGTTTTAAAGTTCCAATATCTAACAATTGCTTCAATGTGTATTACCACTCAATATATATTAAATAATGAAATGAATGGATATACTAAAGAATAAATTTCACCACATTGCATCTGAGGTCTGAAAGCACCAATATGAAATAAGGAGTAGTTTAGGCACAGAAAAAAATCTCTCACTGTGTACTAACAAATTAAGACAAAGTATCTTTCTGGGGTGGTTGTGTGCCATTATTTACATCCCCTTATTTACTATTTGCTGAAGAAATGAACTATTGTAAATTCCAATAATGAATAGTTCTTAAAGAAATATAAATTAGGTTTTATGGGAATGTGAACATTTTAATTGAAAATTTACTTTAGTAAATCAATTTAGTTACAGGGTAACTAAAATGATCATTTTTAAAGCATTGGTTAGTCATGTAAATCAGAGATATATTTTCTATAAAAAAAATCTTGTTTAAAATTTAAGAGTTTCTATTAAATTTTCAAGCTGCGGTCCCATGAAATATTCAAGTGTTAAGCACCTAAATATGAATAACCCAAAATATTCTGTACACAGTGGTCACTAGAAGTATCAGCATCCTTACTAAGAATAAATGGAATCAAATCTACATGGGTTTGGTTTGCTTACCTATTTTATGTAATCTCAATTGGGCTGAGCAGTTCAGAGAGTACTCTCTAATTTCTAATGAATCAACTTCTCCAATAACCTGCCATTGTGCACATTAGAGTCAATTTGAGGGAATCTTAGAGTTATTTGCTTTACCAATGACCAAGATAATTTATAGGTGGCAATCTCAGAAGATTTTTCTCTGAGCAACCAGAATAAACTGATTAGTGATCATAAGTTAACTTTCCAACTCAGATAGCTTCAAATAGTTGGGTGCAAAGTAACCAGACTGACAGTAACTTACCTGTGAGAGGCATAGTATATACTTCTCAGTTCCTACCTTAAACCTTCTTTTGTCATTTAGAAAATTTTGCAAAGGAAATTTGAAATTCCAAAGCTTTAGTAATTAGGGGACAAATAAAGTGCAAGCAGGGTCCACAAAGCCAAAATAATAAAACATTAAAAAAAAAAAATAGTCACTTATCAATATAGAATCTGAGGCTATATATAGGTTTTTGAAGATTCTTTCTCCTGAAATATTGTTTTCTATTATAACCTTTTGGCATGGAATTCAAAATCGGAACCCATTGAGAATGGTCTTGAGCTCCTCGCTATGTTCATGGCCAAGACGGGGTGGTCTCATTACTCTTCTTTTGAGTTCTCTACTCAGTCAACAGGATTCCTTATCGCTTGCTTCATGTGTTATTGATGGCCTTATGCTCACCTTCATTGGGTGTATATAAACATCACTCCCCTGGTTACTGACATTGTTTTCCCACATCAGACTCATCCTGCTCTCTTGAACCCTCCCTGCTGTGCCTACTCACCTAACAACATGGCCTGGAAGAACTACGGATAAAGATTAGATTTTTTTTTTTAAAGACAAGGAATGGAGAGTTTAGCCTGTACACATATCTAGACATATAGCGTGTCTATTAAATTATTTTTCTCCCAGTTTGAAACATTCTGAATTAAACATTAATCCTGAAAGGCAATGTTAGATTTTAGTATTCGCCATAGTAGCAAAATGCAAGTTGTAAAAAAATAACTTTGCAGGGATTTGAATAATAGATGTAATATAAGCCTACATAAATATGGAAAAAATGGTATTCTACATATTTATTCATTTAAAGCAGAATTTGAGTGAAGGAAATATTGAGACTGAAAGATTAGGTACAAAAAATATTTAAGAAATCATTCAAATCAATGTTTCATCTGTGCTGAGTAGGACAAGTTAGACCTACCCTTTTTGGGGTACTTTTATTCAGTTATTTTATAGAATTACCACCAAATATTTAATATTTCTGAATAGAAAGAGACAATCACAGAAGTCATTTCAGAATTTTCTTCATGTAAAGTTCTTTACCAAACAGAAACAGAAGCTGTTAAAATATAGATATCAAAAATGTAAATAATTGTGTTAAAATTATCAAATTATCCCTGATTTACCATTACTAAAAAAATAATTTTAGAGATTAACTTAGTATTATGTCCTTGTATTTATCTTCCAAGAAAAAGCTACACTATCTTATAATATTTTGAATGTTACTCAAAGATTAAATTATGAGAATATATTTTAAATATATATAAACATATAACTGTGTCTATTATAGTCAAAAGATAAGAGCTGAAATGAAACATGGTTTAGGGAAAGTGATATTTTAGCCATCTTTGTAATTAATACTAATAGTTGCATTTTGTTTGAGCTAACCACATGGCTATCACATTGAGCACCTTCATTGTTTCTATTAATATCTCAAAATCACCTGTGATTTTGACAGAATCATTACAAACTGTGGGTGGTTTTCCTTAATTAACTAAATTTTGACATGAGTAGTAAGCCAGACCACAGCAACCAAAATGGATTGATTACCATTCATTTTTACTGGTAGAAGATGATTCTTTCAAGGACAATGTATTCTTTAAATTTGGGTACTGAAAAATATATAACAACCAGATTGCTTCTGTAAAATGTTATAGGCAAGCATACATTTTTAACTTTTGTCAAGGAGAAATACTTCATGCAATTGCATGATGACAATCATGGTGGGATTTCCATAAGCAGAAACTTATCAAAACTTACTATTGTCCTTGAATATAATGCTTTAGGTTAATTTGTATGCAAAGAGAGGAAGTCTGAGAACAAGCAAAGAAATAATGAGAATATATGTAATCACAGTGACTGAAATTGAAAAACAGTGAAAACTACAGAGGAGGGGAAACAATGAAATAATAACTCACCTCCAACTATAGCCATTTTTATATAAAGAACTTAGTTTGGGCAATATGGAATATGTCTTGAAGAAAATGACTATGATACAGTGAATTTAAGTCTCAGATCAACACAGGTTCCGACAATTATGACTATATTTCTCAGACAAATTATTAAATATCAATGAGTTTCACTTCCTTCACGTGACCAATAAGCATAAAGCTGCCTGAAGATCACATGGAAGATCAATACAAATGTATTCGGTATAGTATCTGACACAAAGATGGTATTTGCTTTGATTTAAGTATCTTTCCCTTCCAAAACTCATGTTGAAATTTAAAAGGGTATTAGGCTATGAGGTCTCCACCCTGACAGGTAGGATTGGTGCTCTTCTAAAAGGGGGAGCTCTTTCTCCTCTTACTTTCTCTTGCCCTCTTTTCCCTTCCATTGGATGACACAACAAACAGGCCCTTGCAAGATGTTAGCCCCTTGATCTTGAACTTCCCAACTTCAGAACTGCGAGAAATAAATTTCTGTTCATTATACATTATCCAATCTCAGGTGTGTTATCTCAACTGTGACTCTTTATCAGCAATCACTCCTGGCTTAAATATAGGAACTTGGGTAAATTATCATTTGTTGCATCTCCATGTCAAAACAGTCAAAACAAATCTCCACAAAATAAGATATATAAAATATAACTTTATAACTGGAACTATTGTTCTTGAGATTCCATGATGTCAAAAATGTTCAATTCTACTAATTTATGGTAATGAAATTACTTTTGTTTTAAATCTTAAAATTCCACTTTCCTCACACACACAGATATACACAAATGTGGTTCTTCTTCTCTCTGAGTCATCTAAAACCTGGGGTGGGAAGTGGAGTTATATATCATCCTAGCATTAGAAGAAGGGGCATCTAGGCTTCATGCCATCTTCTGGCTTCTCTGGTTGGCACCAAAAGGTAGCTCATCTCCATCTGGTCCACATTACTCTCATTGCCTTGATTCACCCAGTTTATTGGCCCCATGCCAAGTTTTTATTACGAGGTCAAAACCACATAATCTGCATTCTCATTGTCCCAACTCTAAGTCCTCCTTTGTTACCTTCAATGAGGGTTGGGTTCTCAAGAATCTTGATTATTTTCCCACCTTGTTCTGGGAGGTTGCAAGATTGTCCTAATGGTGACCTAAGAATCTCCTTCAGCCACTCTAATCCTGGATGCAATTTTGGACAGTGTTTTTTTTCCCCCTGTAAGGCTTGCCACCAATTACACTGGGAAGCGAAACAATTAGTCTTTTTTCCTCATATCTTACGGTTGACAAAAACTTTGCCCTTTGCCCAAAACTTTACTTGAGCTCCTCTGAGTCCCGTTGCTTGACTACCCTAACCTTGGTCTTCCCTCCTTGTCCCTATAGCATCAAGTGAGAATCTGGCTAAGTTAGTTTAGGGAAAATTCCCCACCTTTGGTATTTGACCACCCTCAATATCTTATTATTCTGGTCTGCTTATAGCAATAATCCTATCAAGCCTGTTTAATCTGAAACACCCTTATCCTTGATATTTCCTCTTAGTCATTTTCCATCCACTGACCCCCACCCTGTTCCTTCGTTATAAATCTCCATTTCTCCTGGTTGGACTCAGAGTGGAGTCCAGTCTCTCTTCCACACTGTAAGACCCTGTTGCAATGTTCTCTTATACCTATTGCCATGACTCCCCTTTGGATAAAGTCTGCCTTTCTGTCTTTAAGAAGTGTTTGGATAGATGTTTCTTTAACAGGGTTTACATCATCTCCTCCACTCTTTGGGGCTTGGTCCAAAAAGTAGATTGGGCACTTCCCAGAGACTACTGTTTCTAGGATCTAGTCACATTGCTTTGTGAACTTTCCTCCCATACAATAATCAGCCTAAACCTCACTTTCCTATGCTATGATTTCAATTCTTGGCTCCAACTTCAACAGGCTCTGGCTCTTGATATTCAAATCGAAGCTTCTGACAATTAAAGGAAAAAAGAAAGTAAGTAAAACTTCAGTCTCAAGCATAAGTTTCTTGTAACTGAAAGTCTGTAATTTCAGAACATTGTCTTTGCCATAGGTTTCTAGACTTTCAGAAGTAAAGAATTCCCCTCCTTGTTGTTTATTTTTTTTCCTTTGTTTTACTCTTATCTCTGCCCTAAGGGTAAGGCTTACAGAAAAACTTCCCTACTCAGAGGCTTGAGCCCATGGGAAAGGAAGCAAGAACATGGTTTCACCCTCAAAACACACTGCCTAGTGCACTTGCACCAAAGAATTATTAGACTACTAGATTTGAGATCCCAGGTATTTAACTCCTCACCCCCACATGCTTTCTGTCTCAGTGGTTCCATCTACATGGTTGCTTCAAGTTCTTCTAATTTTGTACGTTCAAATCCAAACAAACCTTCTCAGCTCAGTTCATTTCTTACTTGAAATTCATATGGCATCATATCTGTACCACTGTCATAAATAGAACAAATCTCATTCATACTGATTTTTTTTGTATGCATTATTTACCTTTTAATATTTTAAGTTCCCTAAATATATTTACTATTTTCTAAGTTCCTTGTTTATCCCTAGTGGTTACCAAAGTGTTTTGTCCCTAAAGAATGAAATAAATAAATATATATGATTGTATCTGAATGAGAAGTAACATCAGTTTACTTCACAAATTGACAAAACCATTTAGCTTTTTTCCAGAGCCTATCAGAGTACATAACAGCTATATTATTATAGTTTCCTAGGGTTGCCATAACAAAGTACTATAATCTAGATGACTTAAAACAACTTAAATATATTCTGTTATTGTTCTGGAGGTTAAAGGTCCAAAATCACAGCAGGGCCATGCTTCCTCTCAAACCCATCAGGGAGAAATCCTACTTTGCCTGGCTCTGGCTTCTGACGGTGGCTGTCAATCCTTGGCATTCCTTGGCTTGCAGCGGCATCACTCCTATCTCAGCTTCTGTTGTCACATGGCATTTTCCCTTGTCTGTTTTTCACATGGCTGTCCTCCTCATTGTGCGCATCAATGTCCAAATTTCCCTTCTGAGGACACAAGCCGTATTGGATTATGACCTCATATGTATTGCATCTGCAAGTGTGCTGTATCTAAATAAAATCGCATTCATAGGTACCAGGGGTTAGGATTTCAACATCTCTTTTGACAAGCTAATAATACTTGCCACATAACAGGTATTCAAATAATACTTAAAGAATTTTTTTTTAATTTACACAAGGTATTTTTATAATTTAATAGTACCTATTTTGTCATGTTTATCAACATGTAGCAGCATCTTAAGAATGATCACTACATTTAATCCTTTGAAATTAAATAAGTCTCCTGCTATATCACTGCCTAGTTCCTCTTCTCCCTGAGTCCTTCATTTTTATTTTAAAGCTTCTGATCTGAAATTGATTGCTATTGTGATTTTTCTGCTAAAGGGATGAGTCAAATCCATTTAATCAATAGTAGAATTGGGTCCGTTAATCTATTGTATTACACATCACAGACAAAAATCAAACCCAAAAGAAATAAAAAATGTTGTACAATATATTCACTTCTAGGTCAGCTGTTTAATTTCATTGCAAATAAATTTAAGATTATTCATATTTATCAACTTTACAGTGCATCTTAGTTGTTGAAGCATCTCTGTGGAATATGCCACTGTATTGGAAAAAATATTAAAAATACAGTACAGTTTGTTTTCAGTTGTATCACATACAGGTGTGGTTATTAATAATGATATAAAAATTCAAGAATAAGACATTACTACTATGTCCCAAATGCCATCTGATTTGTGGTTTCATTGCTTTCAATGATTAGAGTATTGCCAAACTCCCACTGAAAAATGGTAAACTCCCAAAATATTAAATTCTATCCAATAATATCACTTATATTAGACATTACTTTTAAAATGCCATTCAAAATGCTTTATAGCCATGGTAAGATATCCATAATGGTATTTACAACATAGCAAACAAGAATGCAACACAGAGATAATATTTGATAAAATTTTGAAAGCATTTCCATTTGCAGGTATAATATTCTTGCTGCTTTTCATTCTAAGTTGGCTCCCTTTTTCTTTCCCACAATGACTCTTCCACGTTTTCCCCACTCCCATATATCTTCAATATATCCCTCAAATGATACTCTAAAAAAAAAAAAAAAATTGGGCATGAACACATTCTGTCTCAAGATTCCATCTATATTGTCACCAATTTTCATCTCCTTTTCTCAAGTAGAGTAATTGGCTCTGCTGGACTCCCTCTGCCTCCAATACCCTTCCCATTATAACTAATTCCCTTGCCTCATTCAATTTATACTCAAATATTATCTTTTCAGTGAAATCTACTTATCTCTCCTATTTGTTAAGTAAAATTGAGACCCCCTAAGTCATTTATAGTCTTCATGATTTTACCCCATTGTACTCTATTTTTTGTTTCTTACCATTTATTACCCACAAGGAGACACATACATAGTTTACTTAATTGGTCTAAATAAAAGAAGCTCCACCATAAAGTAGGGATGCTTCTATGTCTGTTCATAGATATGCTCTAATGGACACAGAGCATATATTCAGTAAATATTCACTAGATAAATAAATGCCTTACTCTTAAGCTACCAATCTTTCAACACTCAAAAATCTTAAACACCTTTATTTAATGAAAATCTTAAAAGAGAAAATACATTTTTAAAACAGTATGACAAAACTAATACAAATACATGTTTGTCTTAACAAAATGTAAATGAGCTGAAACTTTTCAAAGTAAGAAAGAGAATGCTTGTATGAATGTGAGCGAGAAAGAGAATTTTAGTTTGGATAAAAAAACAAAATCCAAACATTTTTTAAAGCCGATAATATGAATTGATTCAGAGTTTTTTTGAAATACAAAATGTTGTCATGTTATTTAAAACAAACCAACACACAAAAGGATCCAGGGAAGTATAAAAGTCAAATTCATATAAAAAAAACGCATTATATTAGAAAGGCAACTTTATGATGCTAAAGAGTGTTATTAACAATAAAGTTATAAGGTTTGTAATATGTACCAGGAATAAGATAAAATCATAAAGAGGCTGGGTGCGGTGGCTCACGCCTATAATCCTACCACTCTGGGAGGCCGAGGAGGGTGGATTGCTCAAGGTCAGGAGTTCGAAACCAGCCTGAGCAAGAAAGAGACCCCATCTCTACTATAAATAGAAAGAAATTAATTCACCAACTAATATATATAGAAAAAATTAGCCGGGCATGGTGGCGCATGCCTGTAGTCCCAGCTACTGGGGAGGCTGAGGCAGCAGGATTGCTTGAGCTCAGGAGTTTGAGGTTGCTGTGAGCTAGGCTGATGCCATGGCACTCACTCTAGCCTGGGCAACAAAGCGAGACTGTCTCAAAAAAAAAAATCATAGAGAAAAACTATAGAAGTAAAGGAACATTAGAAAAACCCTATTGTGAGGAAACTTAATTCATCTCTTTAGATTGGTAAGGAGATAAATAATAGAACTTGAATCACTTTCAGCAGTGTGGACATTTTAACAATATTGATTCTACCAATCCATGAACATGAGATGTTTTTTCATTTGTCTGTGTCATCTGTGATTTCTTTCATCAGTGTTTTGTAGTTCTCCTTGTAGAGATCTTTCACTGTCTTGGTTAAGTATATTCCTAAGTATTTTATTTTCTTTGTAGCTATTGTGAAAGGTATTGAGTCTTTCCTTTGACTCTCATCTTGACTGTGGTTAGTATATGAAAATGTTACTATATACAATGATTTTTGTAAACCGAGACTTTACAGAACTTATTAATTCTAGGAGTCTTTTGGTGGAGTATTTGGGATTTTCTAAATACAAGATTATATTATCAGCAAAAAATGATAGTTTAAACTCCTCTTTCCCTATTTGGATATCCTTCCTTTCTCTTATCTGATTGCCCTGGCTAGGATTTCCAGTATGATGTTGACTAGAAGTGGTGACAGTGGGCACCCTTGTCTTGTTCTAGTTCTTAGGGGAGAATGTTTTCAATGTTTCCCTATTCAGTGTGATGTTGGCTGTGGGTTTGTCATATATGGCTGTAATATTAATAGTTTTAAAGTATATTCCTTCTATGTCTAGTTTGTTGAGGGTTTTTAATCATGAAAAGGTGTTAGATTTTATTAAATGCTTTTTCTGCATCTATTGAGATGACCATATGGTCTTTGTTTTTACTTCTGTTTTTGTGGGCAATCACATTTATTAATTTGTATATATTGAACGATCCTTGCATCCCTAGGATGAAACCCACTTGATCATAATGAATTATTTTTTTCATGTGCTGTTGAATTTGGCTTGCTAGTATTTTTGTTAAGGATTTTTATGGGATGTTGTGTGTTACCAGGAATTTGTCCATTTCTTCTATATTTTCCAGTTTATTTGTGTAGTACTTACACATCATATTTCACATATCTAGAGAAAAATAATTCTATGCTTCATTTGGAACCAAAAGAGACCAAATAGCCATAGTAACCTTAAACAAAAAGAACAAATCTGGAAGTATACATTACCTGACTTCAAATTATACTATAAAGCTAGAGTAACTAAAACAGCATGGTGTTGGTATCAAAGTAAAGATATAGACCAATGGAACAGAATAGAGAACCAAGATATAAAATTATCTACCTACAAACTGACCTTTGACCAAGCAGACAACAACATACTGTGGAAGGAAGCACTGTTCAATAAATGGTGCTAGGAAAACTGAATAGCCTCATACAGAAGAATGAAATAGGACTACACTCTCTCACCATATACAAAAATTAATTCAAGATAGATAAGAGACTTAAAAATTCTAGAAGAAAACATAGGAAAACTTCTAGACATCAGCCTAGGCAAAGAAGTTATGACTAAGACCCCAAAGGCAAAACATAGCAACAACAACAAAAAAAATAAATAGGACTTGATTAAATTAAAAAGCTTCCTCACAGTAAAGGAAATAACCAATGGAGTAAATAGACAACCTACAGAATAGTAGAAAATATTTCCAAACTATACATTCAATAAAGAGCTAATGTCTCGAATCTATAAAGAAATCAAATCACCTAGAAAAAAAATAACCCCATTAAAAATTGGGCAAAGATACAAACAGATGTTTGTTGGCCATTTGTCTGTCTGTCTTTTGTAAAACAACTTCAAGTGAACACTTCCAAAGCTATGTAAACTCTTGTACATCACAGATAAGTATTTCCAAAGCCAGCATAATCCTGATACAAAAACCTGTCAAGTACTGTACAAAAATACTACAGATCAATATTATGAATCACAACAGAATAATCAAACATTAAATATTTGCAAACAGAATTTACCAAATGATTACAGAAGAAATATATTTCTCAAAATTCCTTTAAATATAAGGATTTTTCAAAACAAGCTATTCATATAGTTTTTCAATTAACTGGGCTAAGGATAAATATTCTAATATCCATAGATATCTTCTTATCATCATAAAATCTATTCATCTCAGCTCAAAAGGCTAATGATGTAGAAGACATCCTTTATTGTGTCCCTGACTTAAATTATATCTAGCAAAGTTAGGGGCACAATAAGAATGACCTTCATCTCATTAGTATTTAACACTGTACTTGAGTTATTGGTTAAAATAGTTCGACAAAAGAAACTGGAGATATAAAATATGGAAATAATGTGACCTATTTACAGTTGATGTAGACTCTCTTGTTTTATGGCTATTTAAACACAACAGTTATGCTATAAAAAATAGAGCATAATATGGAATGAACCATTAATATGCATAAATAAATAGCTTTCCAATGAAATAGTGTGAACCATATTGAAGGGTTATTGTCGTTAGCCAAAATCAGTAAA
>VSMD01072405.1:0-37765 GCA_008750895.1 Mirza zaza | reverse complement strand
GCCAATTAATTTCTTTCTATTTTTATAGTAGAGATGGGGTCTCGCTCTTGCTCAGGCTGGTCTCGAACTCCTGAGCTCAAACGATCCACCCACCTCGGCCTCCCAGAGAGCTAGGATTACAGGCTTGAGCCACCGCGCCCGGCCCCAGTATTTGTCCTTTTGTGACTGGCTTATTTCACTTAGCATAATGTCCTTCAAATCCATGTTGTCCCATGTGTCAGAATTCCCTTAATTTTATATTTTTTAACAGGCATGTTTTTGTTTACATACTTGTAAATAATAGTATTGATATAATTTTGTATTCTCTTTTTACAACATATGATAGGCTGGGCATGGTGGCTCACGCCTGTAATCCTAGCACTCTGGGAGACCGAGGCAAGAGGACTGCTTGAGGTCAGGAGTTCGAGACCAGTCTCGGCAACAGTGAGACCCCATCTCTACTAAAAATAGAAAGAAATTAGCCGGACAACTAAAAATAGGAAAAACTGGCCAAGTGTGGTAGCACAGGCCTGTAGTCCCAGCTACTTGGGAGGCTGAGGCAGGAGGATTGCTTGAGCTTAGGAGTTTGAGGTTGTAGTAAGCTAGGCTGATGCCACAGCACTCTAGCCCAGACAACAGAGCAAGACTCTGTCTCAAAAAAAAAATGATAAAAGCTTTCCAGTGTTATTGATGTAGTCTTCAAAACTCATTTCTAAGGGCTGCATAATTATATATCAAATGGATACAATATGCTTTCCTTAACCACTGTTAGGCACACAGGTTTCTAGGGTATTTACTGCATTTATCATATTTACTATATGCCAAGCTCTCTTTACATTTATGAATGAATTAATCCTTACAGTAACTCTAGGAGCTAGCAATCCTCTTATTAACCCCACTTTACAATTGGTGACACTGAAGCACAGAGAAGTTAAGCACTTTGCTCAGAGGTCTCAGAGCTAGTAAGTCACAGAGCCAGGATAGGAACCCAGGGGTCTGGATCCAGGGCCCATGTTTTAACCCTGTAACAGCTCATGCTGCGAATATCCATATGATGACTATCTCCACGCATGTGTTTATTAGTTCTTTAGGCTTCATCCCTAGAAGTACATATCACTCTTCAAACATGTGGCCCAATCCCTCTGCAAAACCCCTCCCCTGGCACCAGGACAGTAGCAGGTAGCAGGATGTGTGTTTCTCTAACCTTCCCAGCTTGGTTTTCTTTATTTCCTAATCTAATGGGGCCGGGAGGGAAATAGCACCTTACAGTTTTCCAAACCGGTATTTATTTAATGACTGGCGCAGTTGAATATCTTTGCATGTCAGTTCCAAGGCTTCACTTACATAATTTGGGGCCAAGTCGGGGTGATTCCGCTCTATGCCATCATCGAGGATGGTGACCACCACGTTTTTGCCTGTGTAGCCCCTCTTCCACGCTGCCTGGACATTCATTTCTGATCGGCAGCGACTGTTCTTGTCACCACAATGCTGTATAGAAGACACAAAAGCCCCCCGACACGGACACTCCTGACACAGAATGGACATTCTGTGCGCGCCCGCAGGGAGGCACTTACGGTTGCAAGTAAATAAGGAGGAAATGTGTAGCCTTGCCTCATGTGAAGACCCTCTTCCCCCACCCCGATCTGGATGAGCAAATGTGGAGGGCTCCCCTGGCTTTCTCTGCACCTGCGATCTGCCTGTCATCGTTCCTGGGCGTCAGCTCTCTTCGGAGGCTCTGCCTGGGGCCGGTCATCACCACTGAGCTAGTACTACAGGCTGCATCAAATCACTGCCCTGCTCAAAGAGCCCCCCCTGGACTTTCACATAATTTCAGAAAAAAATTCACAACAAAGCGCATGCTGCACAGTCTTGAAGTAGGAGTTTCACACACTCGAGATGAAATGCGTCTGTCTGGAGCTGCCCCACAAATTTAACTTTGTTGGGGGAAATTAACGCGTGTCAGAGAGGTGGCACGGCAAATGCCCTGGGGCAGAGAGAGGCCCCATCCTACTCACCAGGTACCACATGTTGGACCAAATGGGGTCATTGAAATAAAGGGCCTGCGGGTCACTTCGCACCTGCCTCTTCACCCTGCGTTTCACTTCTTGTTGTTGCAGCCATTTCACCTAGCAGGAAGAAAGGCAGTTATTATCCATTCTAAAAATAGTTTCCTGATTGTAGGTAGCCTCTCTGTAGATGCCACAGGTCTCCTTTTGCATGAGTATCTGTGTCACGGTAGATGTTTAGATGATAAGTTCCACGGGGCTATTTTCACTTCAAAGTCACTACATTTGAAAAGTAAGAACTTGCCTGCGTATATGTGTGTGTAGATGGGGAAACAACACCTCTGATAGATCCTGAAGTCATTTTATTAAAAAAAAAAAGAGGGGGGAGAAAGAAAGACCTTGTGAAGTTGCAGATAAATTGCTAACCCTTGTCCCGAAGAAAAAAGGAATATATGTATAAAGGAACGAATGAGTGAGGAAACTATTTGGTCAAATTGTCATTAGAAGTTGCTCTACAATGAGGACACGAATAAGTCAATTACAACAAGCCATATATTGAGATTTTTGACAGCCACTAGAAACATGGTACCTAAACACGCACAGAGAAAAATCTAGAAAGGGATACAGCAAAACATTCATGGCAGCAATTCCTGGATGATGACACTATTGCTAATTTAAAATTTTTTAATTACTTTCAGGATGTTATAAATGTTTCTTAGTCAGCATGATTTGCTTTCCTGATCAAGGCGGAAGAGTTTGAGAGGTAGTGTGACTGAGGATCACGAGCGAGGAGCCGGGAGCCCGGCTGCCAGGATGGCAGGCGCAGCCCCTCACCCCTCCACTGTGGGACCTGGAGCGGGCAGTGGGCAGGCCTCGGTGCTCACTTGCACAGTGGGACATCTGTGTTGTCTCAAGGGCTAGCACGTGAACCAGCGTGTATAAAGCACTAACCAGTGCCTGGCACACAGCTGTTCTTATCGTCCTGTGTGTACGTTCTTTTAAAGCTGGAGAAACGTTTTCATCTTTAAAGGATCTTGAGGAAGAGAATCCACGGGCCCTGAGTGAAACGTTTTCTTTGGTCTTGCCGCAGGGGCTGCACCTGATCCAGTAATGCTCGAAGCTGGGGTTCAGCCTGGCGCGGGGGCCCGAGACAGGCGGGATGAGGATGAGTACCCAGCCCCTGCTCTCATGGAGTCTGTGCTATAGTTGGGGGCACCCAGCAAGCAGACAAAGAGTGTGATGTGAGCTCCAAACAGGGCAGGCTGCCTGGAGGAGGTGGCATGACGGGGAGGAGGAGAAGAAGAAGGGAAGGGATGTGGCAGGAGAAGTAGGAGGAGAGGGGAGGGAGCCCAGGGTGACCTGGGGCTGGTGATTCGAAGCAGTCCTGGCAGCTAGAATGGCTGTCACGGTGAGGAGCTGCCTGAGGCTGAGCAGACAGGCACCCCCGGGCCTGGGGGTGCCTTCCTGGGGTCCTTTTCTTCTCTCTCAGCCTTGACTTCCCCACACTGTCCTGCGAGAGGAAAGCTGAACACCCCCATGCACGGCCTCACATCGAGGGGTGGGGATTGATCTCAAAGGCATCCTTGGTGTACAAGACAAAATGCTCAGAGAGAAGTGTAATAGCCTGCCCCACCACCAATGTGATTTGTCTATAAAACACCAGTAGAAACACTGCAAAGAGCTCAAAATCAATGCTGGGTCAGACACTTCCAAAAGCCTCAGCACCGAGCCCTAGATAATTTATAACAGCCACTGATAGATACTTCTATGGAAAATAAAACGATAAAATGAGATATTTTGTTCATAACACTCGCTGATGGCATTTTGAAACTTCTCCATATATTACCACCCGAACTAGAAAGCTTTTACCGGTATAAAATACTGCAGGCAATATTTCATAATCTGTTAAACACCCTATTATAAAATACAGTGGTATGTGGATCCCTCAGAGCTTCAAGTTCCTGGGGTGTCTCCATCGCTCTTGCCAGGCTGAGCCCTGTTTGTGCTAGAGGGCCCTGGAGTCACTCCTTGACCTACTAACATCCTGCACCCTTTGACTGCTGGGCCCCCCAGGCCACGCTCCCAGTAGGAGAAAGAGGCAAACTCTGCTCTTTCCAGGCCTAGTGGACGACTCCCCGAAATCAGTTAGGTCATGTGGGAAAGCATGCTGCCAGACGTCACGGAAAGTTCCCTAGTGGGATGCAAGTCCGGGCATCCTGGCCCCACCGTTGCTGGGCTCTAAGTAAGACCCTGCATTAGCACGCAGCTCTGAGGGTGGGCTAGGAAAACGGGGTCCACAGCACAGTGCGGGGCTCTCGCTGTGGTGCGGTCTCAGGAGCAGCCCTTTCCCCGCCAGCAGGCCTGCTCGTTGCAAGTCGCTGACAGCAACCCAGGCACTGTCAGACAGCCGATGGAACCGAATCCCGCGAGACAGATGATTTGCCAGGCGCGGGGTGTCTGAGCCCCAACGCTATGGACATAGGATCCAGGTGCACGGCACAGACACAGAGGCTGAGTCAGCCAGCAGTCATCTCGTTCATTCCTCTGGGCTCCAGTCACTGCCTTGCTTCTCACTCAGCTCCAGGAAAGCGCAGGGGATTTCGGATCCTGCTTCCTGCCCGTCACAAAGAGGAAGCCATTTTCCAGGTCCACCCGCTCTGACTTCTCTGGAGAGTGGGCATCCTGTGGCCACTTATTCTGCTGCTCACTCAACAAAAACATATGAACTCTTCCTGTGCACCCAGCACTAGGTCCTGGGAAGATGAGCATATACCAGGAGCAGGGCGGTCCACCCCTCCATCCCCAGCTCAGATGCAAAGCTCTGCTTCCAGTGCTCCTCAGGCTGGAACCTGGGGCCACCTGGCCACTCTGGAAAGGTCAGAGGTATGCCAGTGGCCCACAACCAAGTGACTAAAACTTTAGTTCTCCCACCAAACAGAAGCAGCACCTGTGCTAAAGGGTACCCTCAGGTAAGCGTGTTCCAGAGTTTTTGTTATATTAACTGATGAGGCTATTTGTAATAAAGACTACAGAGTTTAGGACTTCTAAGCACATGTCACTCGTGGAACACAGCCTTCTGCAGAATTTGCAAACAGATGGTGAGAGTGGTGATGGGTGGGAGGCAGACTTCACTCCTGGACTATTTCGTCTTGGGCACACAAGTACCTTTGTCAGGAAAAGCAATGGGAGAGTCTTTGTAGGATTTCAAGTATTCTTCCTCTCCTGGGGGGCGGGGGGCGCTAGCACAAATGGGAAGTCATAAAGTTTCTCTGGCCGTTTACTTGGATTGTCACTTTACGCTGAAGCGTCAATCACGGGCCATTTAGCAGATCCCTCATAACTTCGATGTGGGATTTCAGACTTTTCTTTGTGAGAAACAGTCTTGCACGGGAGAGACAGTCGTGCACATTTACTCACCTTTCAAGGCCACAGTCTTGGAAAATTCGTCCTAAAACCAAGTAAGCCTACAAATGAGTGGGCCAGGGGCAAAATAACATTTTTGTGGCTATGTGTGTATGGTAAAAGTTAAGCTCTTATAGAGGGGCTCCCAACCTTCTCATGGAGGAGAGAAATTTATACTTTCAAAGCTTCAGATCCCTGGGTTGAAGGAAGAGGAAATACTGCACACAGGAAAGTGCCTGATCATTCTATTTAATACTCTTTAGCTTTTGGATACAGGGTCTTTGCAGATGGAATTAAGTTAAGGATCCTGAGATCAGATCCCCTAGATCATCCGGGTGTGCCCTACATCCAATGAACACCACTGTACTTATAAAAGAGAGGTGGGGGAAGGAGAGGGGGCCGTGCAGAGACAGAGGCAGAGATCGGGGTGATGCAGCCGCAAGCCAGGGAACACTTGGAGCCCCCAAAAGCTGGAGGAGGCAAGGAAGGATTTTCCTCCAGAGCCACTGGAGTGAGTGTGACTCCAACGTTTGGACTCCAGAACTGTGAGACAATAAATATCTGTCATGTTAAGCCACCCCACTTGTGGCACCGGTGATTTGTTACAGCAGCCCTGGGAGATTAAACAGGTTTAAATCACAGCCTTAGTCAGAGTTGAGATTTACAGTGTCTGAGGATTTGCGAGGCTGTCCTGTGAGAGAGGGGTCCGGAAGCCCGGGCCTGGTGCCAGTGGTGAAGGCATGGAGTCCCAGAGAGGGAAGGGCCATGGTGGCCGAGGCTGCAGGGAGGTGCACTGGGCAAGGGAAGGGGCTTGAGGCAGGGGCTCTTCATCAATACTCTAAAAACCCGACCAGCCATCCCGGTGTGCCCGCTGGGTGCCATCTCTGGCCAGGACCAGCACCCCCACACATGAAGATCTCTCAGACCCCAGGCTCTCCAGCTGACCACTCTCTCCCCTGAACTACATTGGGTATTGGAAACCAGTCCCCACGGGCATCTCGAATTAAAGCTGCCCCACAGTGAGACCTGCTCCCCACCCGGGTCTCACTTATCCTCCCGAGTCTCCTGATTTGACAGCACTAAAGTCCACCTGCTCCCCACACCAGAACAGACTGGAACCCTCCCTAACCTGAGTGTCCCATAGTGGTCTTCTAAAGGTGCCAAGATCCTGTCCCCTCCACTCATCACTGTGCACTTCCTGTATCTGGACAGTCACAAGGCCCCTACAGGGTGTCTCTGCCTCCAGCTTCCATGTGACTGCCATACGACCAATCCATGATGCAAGTCTGTCCCCCTCCACCAGGCCACCCCCTAGGGCCCTCTGAGGCACCCAAGCCCTCCCTAGCCTAGTCTCCCAACCCAGAAGGCCTGAGCTGCTTACAGCATCCCTGCAGGCCGGGCTGTTCCAAGGGACAGCTCTGTGCCTCTGACAAAAGGCCCTTCCCCTCCTCACTGGGCCAACCTTTAACCCTCCATCCTTTAACCCTCACGACCTAGAAACCTTCTCGGGCATCCAGGCTGGGGGACAGAATGGGGGTCCCCTTCCAGGCTCCTAGCCCTCTGCAAGTATCTTTACCACCGCATCACCCCAATACATGGATATTGTCTACTTAGAAGCACTCCTTTCCCTTTAGAGAGAGGGATGTGTCTCAACCATCCTTGTTTCTCCAACTCTACACAAACGCCTGCCCTGTAACAGGTACTTGCTCAGCAAAGATTTGCACTAAAGTACTGTCTCCTCTTTCTCATGAAAAAGCAAACTGAGAATTGTCCCTGGATGAATACAAAGTCAGGTATGTCTCCCTCAAAGGCAAGGGCCTGTCTGTACCTCCCCAGTGTGTGACAGCATGTATTTGGGTGATCTGATCAACCTCTGCTCCCTCCCTGGTCTGTATGCCCCATCTGGACAGGGACTGTGTTTTGCTCACCACTGTATTTCAGTGTACCAGCCAAGGCATGGCATACAGCAGGGGCTCACTAAGTGCTTTTTTAATTTAATTTTATTTTTTTGAGACAGAGTCTCACTCTTTCGCCTGGGCTAAAGTGCCATGGCATCAGCCTAGCTCACAGCAACCTCAAACTCCTGGGCTCAAGTGATTCTCCTGCCTCAGCCTCCCGGATAGCTGGGACTACAGGCATGCACCACTGTGCCCGGCTAATTTTTTTTTTTCTATTTTTTAATTGTTTGGCTAATTTCTTTCTATTTATAGCAGAGACAGGGTCTCGCTCTTGCTCAGCCTGGTCTCGAACTCCTGAGCTCAAGCCATCCTCCCACGGCCTCCCAGAGTGCTAGGATTACAGGCGTGAGCCACCGCGCCTGGCCAACTAAATGCTTCTTGAATGAAAGAATGAAGTTACACTTGAGATTGCAAATATGAATGCATCTCAGATTATAACAATGCTGCCACTACAAGGAAACTGTGAAATACATGCTACTGAGTAGAAAATGTGATTGGGTCTTGATGCTAAACGACATTTGTTGCCTTTTTTTTTTTTTTTTGTGGAAGATCAACTATAAGTGATTTGGGGCAAGGGCTAGTTTTGGCAGATATCACTTTTTGCCTAAACACAAATTGTATCTCTTTGCAAACCTGTATAAAGTGTCCTAATTTCTTTAAAGTCATATTTTGAAGGTGGAACTTCACTCTGACCTTTTCCTTCCATCTATTTTCCAAAGGTTTGTAGGTTTCCTGCTAAACATGCAACACACTTCTAAATAAGTTATTTGCTCTGGGGAAGAAAATTCTAATCACCAAGAAGGCTTCATTATCTTCTCAAGATTATGTTCATAGCCAGCATTTTCTTTTTAGCGTGTGCCCCGTCCAGCTTTCTTCTTGAGCAGTCAAATTAAAATTAGGCATCTATTGAATGTCCTTCTGCTGATAAGATAAGGTAGAATTTAAAGATGCTCATAAAAACATAACATAAACCAGCAGAGACCCAGGAGGAGCCTTGCCATGGTCCCAGTAAATGGTTGGAGATGTCTCAGGTTATCAATGCTACTGAGTTGTGATAATTGTCCAAACAACCTTCCAGCAGGCAGCTGCGGGCAGCCTTGGCCACGCCTTCTTCCCTGTGGGCCACGGGTGGGCCAGAAGCCCGCCTGACACAAGGGGCCTGGGGCTCCAAAGTCTTTGCACTGGAATGGTGCTAAGGCGACAAAGGGCATTCACAGAGGCCCCTCCCCTGGGGACCCACAGGACATCCAGCGGAAGGGCCTATATTTGAACAAGCTGCTAACCTTCCTTAAAGTAGCCACCGGCAGGGCAGTGACAGTTGAGTTTGCGTAGGTTCTGCACTGTTGTCTCAGAGCAAGGGAGACAGCTCCGCCAGCTTCCTCTGTTCTCTTTCCCTTTGTTTCATCAACATGAAAAGTGAAGGACAACGTGAAAAGTTTATTTTGTAACTGTGAAGAGACAAGGAGGAGTCCCTGTACTGCAAGCCGACCCCAACTGCATAGCAGGGCACATCTGGGGAGGAGGTCAGAGGCCAGACCCCCAGCGTCCAGGAGCCACCAAACCCTACAGCCTCCTTCAGGAGAGAACAATTGCGCTGAAAGTCCCGTAGAAAACAAACCTCTCGCTCTCTCTGTGTGGGCGGTGGGCACACTGCCTGGGCCTCAGCCTCAAAAATGTAAAGCCAGGGTGAGATCAGCCCACCTCTGAGCACCTTTGCTCCCATCTGTCTGTGGGGCTTAGGCCACAGTTCTCATGGCACTGACTGCTCCGAGCACCTTGCTGGGCCAACACCCCACCACTCGAGAGCTAAGTGAGAAGGCTGAGTGGTGAATTTAAAGCAAGAAAAATACTGCTCTCTGGCAAGTGTGTGTCACCTTTCAGTGTGCAAGGTGGCCCTGCTCTCCCTGGCAGGCAATGCTTAATGCGCATGTGAACTAAGTGGGGAACAGCTGAGGACCCCTTGCCTGGGGGACCAACAGTCCTTGAGGGCAAGGAATGTTAGGACAAGCTCCAGTCCTGGAAACCCCAGAACTGTGTGCAAAATGGTGTGGGCATGAGCATATGATTTCTTTTTTCCTCTGGAGAGAGAGTCCACAACTTTCATCTGCTTTTCAAAGGGGCCTGTGATGCCAAAATGGTTAAGAGCCATGAACTAAGCTGGACGCACAGAGGCAGCAAGTGGATCAGCTTTGTCCACATGGGAGGGGCTGACACAACTGCCGTTATCTTCCTGGAGGCCAGAGGGGACCGTCACCATAAGCAAGCCTCATTAAAGCCTGTCTCAGTGAGATGCCCAAGCCCCGCTGTGGTCACCTTGGGGTAGGGGTGGGGGGTGCCAGGCTGCTATGGCAACTGCGCAGCTGGAACCCAGTGACTGAGCCCAGGCAGTAGAAGTTGGAGGAACCAAAAAAATAAAAGATATTCTAACTCCTCCTAGAAACCCCTCGCCCCCATGTCACCCAGGCAACTGGGAGCCCAGCTCCCTCTCCTCTTCCCTACTGCAGCAGTGTATAGACCAGATCTTGGATTCTTTCTGCAAAAGCTGAACTGCATTTGCCAGAAGACCCCAGCTTAACAGTCATAAGACAGGACAGTTCTCATTCTGCCAGTTTGGAAATGGGACAGTGGGTGTAAAAGTACGTGGGAAGGTAAAGCCATTCATTCACATGTGAGTTAGTTCTCATTTCGCTGCAAGGGGACAGAAGGTCCCCCCTCCCCACTGCCTGCCACCTGCCTCTACTCACTGATGATGGAACAGGTGGCCAGTGCCCACCTAGCTTCACCTATTGGTAGGGGCTCAACTGTGTCTCCCCAAGTTCTTATGTTGATGTCCTAAACCCTGGTACTCTAGAATGTGACTGTGTTTGGATATGGTGTCTTTAAAGAGGTAACTAAGTTAAAATGAGGTCATAAGGGTGTGGTCCTAATCCAATCTGACTGGTGTCCTTATAAGAAGAGGAGATTAGGACACAGACACACAGAGGGACGACCACATGAGGACAAAGCAAGAATGTGGCCAACTGCAAGGGACCTCAGAAGAAACCAACCCTGCTGATGCCTGGGACTTCTAGCCTTTGTAATCAATCATGAGACAGTAAGTTTCTGTTGTTTGAGCCACTCAGCCTGCAGTCCTCGGTTACAGCAGCCCTGCAGACCATACACCTACGGAGTCAGATGCTAGTCAACGTGCATGAAGTCCAGCTACCATCAGTACTTCTGTTATTTTAGCTTCAGCAATACAGGATACAGCCTTGGTAACTCCAGCTCTCATTGGGATTTCTGCTGTAATTTAACCAAAGTGTGTCACAATTTATTTCTAAAATATTTACCTAGAAAGATGTTGATAAGCAAATAACCTACAATGTGCTTATGTGAATCTAATCTGTGAAAACTGACATACGTTTCCATAAACATTTACTATGCATCAGTCTACTATTTACAGGGTAGCTGCTGGACCTGGAAGGGAATAGAAACAGATGAGATGTGGACTCAGTCCTCAAGGACCTTCTATTGCATTGCCAAGAGCGGGCCTTGCGTGCTTCCAACTACACGCTCCTCTCCCCCAGTGCACCCGCGCACAGGGTCAGCCTGACTTCCCACTGCCTCTCGGCCAGCTCCGGAATACTGAACACCCTCCCCACCCTACTGACAATCCAGGCCTCCCAGGAATCATCTGCAGCTCCCTTGCCAGCCCTATCTCTGTCACTGTCCAGATCCCAAGCAAACCGAACCAGTCATTGTTCCCACTCTGGGGCCAAATCTAGAACATAAACATATAACTGCTAGGAAGAGCAAGCTGTGGCTGAGGACCCTGAGCCGGCTTCCCCGTAGCAGGGGTGCTTGAGCTGAGAGCGAAGGGCAGGGAAGAGAGAGACAGCAGGGAAAGGTGGGGAGCAGTCTGTGCAAAGGTTGTGCAGAGGGGAAGAGTGAAGGTCATTCAAAGAGGATTGTAAAGGCCAGTGTGGCTGGGGCTCAAGGAGCCACAGGAGGCCTGACCAAGGAGGGCCTGGGAGGCTGGGGCAGGTGATCCTAAGGGACAGTGGTACCATCAGACCATGTATGTCAGATGACCCCTTGAAAGCATGGAAGCTGATTGGTACAGGGCAAGGATGCCCACAGGAGCCCAGTGAGGAGAGCAGTGCAGTGGTCCAGGTGAGAGAAGACAGGAGCTTGGCCTAGGGCAGGAGACACAGGACATGTACAGGGTGGAGTTGTACAAAATGCAGACAAATGTTTCTCTCTGAGACAGATGTGGGCAGAGACAGTGAGCTAGGTTTAGACCATATAGACTTTAGAGTTGTCCTTGTGACATCTAAGTTTAAGTGCTAAGCATGCAGGTGAAACAATAAAATGTTATCTTTTAAGGCATATTTTAAAATTCAAACTTTTTACTAATTCATAGTAGCCATGCCACTAGAACCAGTTAGGTTATGCTGAAAATGTGAAAAGACAATTTGTCACTGTCATCTGATCACCCCAGATGGGAGTGATGGTGTATGAGACAGCCGGTTAGAACAGCCCCAGATTTCTACCAGGCAACTCTACTGGGCAGCAATCTGCCCCCGCCCTCCACCCATTACACAGTTCATCAACCCCTGAGACCAATTTGGTCACTTACTGTCTATGTGCTTTTATTTGCCAGGAACTTTTTGTTTGTTTGCACTTTAAATGGCTCTAGCACACAAAACTGTCAGATAAAATTCCATCTGTGGTTAATGGAAAGATCTGCTTAAATGTTGCATCATTGCTGGAAAGAAACCTGAGCTGTGATTAAACTCTGGGGGCAAAGTCCCATCCTACAAAACAGAATGCCTACTCCAGGCCTTGCAATCATTTTGCAACTTCTGAGCTTTCAAAGCACTAAACCAGGCATCAAACCGAGGGCTCCCACCACCCTGGAAGGAGCTGTCAAGGGCTTCCCTAAGAACAACTTTATCCTTCCATTTCCACTGCCAATCCGACTGAGGGCTGCAGCGAAGGAAAGGGCTGAACCCAAGTCATTGTGCTAAAATGTAAGGTTTGGAAGACACAAGCAGCAACGTCTAACCATAAGCCAGCTTGGAACATAATCAGAACAAGTAATTTAAAAAAAATTTGTGAGCCCTTTCAGCGATTGGTGGATGCTTCTGTAACATCCACCCTTCTCCAGACTTTTGGCAAAAGAACAAGTTAAAAACAAATGCTTTCAGTTTGCTTAAATGACAGCCCTTGGAAAAAACCAGCGACTGATAGCGCACGCTGAGAACACTGGGGCTGCTCCCCCAAGGATAGGGCTGAGCAACAAGGCAGTTCAGCAAAATGACCCTTTTCAAAGATGGTATGAGAAAAAATCAAGTGAAGGTAATTAAGAATGAAGGAAAATGGCTGCACAATTCTGGTATTGGATCAATGCAAAAGAGACACTTAAAAAGTGTGTGCGTGTGCGTGCACCCACATGCATGCAATTAAAGAAGAAAGTCCTATACTTGACTCCTCTCCCACCTTGTGTTTTGTTTGGTTGTAAGAAATGTACATTCTAGCTTTTATGTGACGTAGGGGTGGATTGTAAATTCCATCACTTATCAAAGCACTTTTATACAATAGAGACTGGAGCTAATTAAAATAAAATACCATCTGCATTCGATTGAACTTTATCCTAAGCTTATAACATTCATTTCCAGTTTGGTCATTCAAACACAATGGTGCCTTTGCATTCCAATGTCTCTGTATAATATGAAATCATCTTTTCCTTTTGTTAATAATATTAATTACACAACCCTCCAGATGTTAAGGTGCCACAAAAATACTTTGCTAATGTAGGAAAACGTTTCTGATGTGCTGCAAAAAAAAAAAAAAAAAAGATAACCCCAAATCCTTATATAAAACAACCAATTTCACCAAATATTTAATTGTAATGACTAGGCAAAGTAAATATTAGTCAGCCTGACAGCTAATTGATTTGGTTTGCATTAAAACTAGACTCATTTAAACAGAGGTATTTCAGTTACGATTCTGAATTCATAATTGGTGCGGATGTCTATATGCTTTCCCTGGGGCTAAAAATTTAATTAGAACTGTGAGAAACAATCATCCAATCACGTGGAAGTCCCAGGCAGGCTGCGATGCCCAGGCTGTTTACCTTTTTTTCTCTTTCTTCTTTACTGGCAGGATGCATTGATATGAGCCCTGCCAGGAGCTTATTAAGAAGCTCTGTAACAAGGAGATTTTTATTTGAAAAAATTTAACTACCATAGCCTTTGCCTAGGGAGGCTATCCTTCCTTCTGTTTCCTTCTAGAAGACAACTGACTTTACTGGGAATACTTTGCCCTCAGACCCCAACCGCATACAGTCCTTTAAACACACCTAAAATGAATAAACCCAGCAGCCCAGATGCGGCAGAGACAAGACAGGTCTGGGGTACAGCAGTGCCCAAGCCTTCCGCAGACCCTCTCTCAGCTGCCTCCATGAGCACTGTTCACACGTGGCTCTCACATCCAGACTTCGCTGTGGGCATGGGGACCTGCCAGGCAGCTCTGCGTTCCCCGGGCACAGGGCGCTACACCCAGCAGGTGCACAGTTAATATTTTTTGGAAAGAAGGGAAGACAGATCAAGTTGAGTACCTCTAAAAGTTTTAAAACATAGTCACCAAAAACAGAGAATGTAGACAAAACACAGATTAAGTCTCCTACTTCGACTCTGCCTCAGTGCTAACAATTGAGAAACCACTTAATTAATTCTTGGAAACCTGCACAGAAAAGGAGTCCAAGAAATCCACTGTCCCAGTCTCTTCTCAGAGCACGCCCATGTGGGGGGCTTCCCGCCTGCAAACAGCTTGCCCCTCATTGTAACTATGTGCATGGCAGGAGCTTAACAACGCCAAAGACTTCAGATGAAGAACAAGCCTGTTGTCTTCTCAAGACAGATCAATTGCTTGCAGAAAGTGAAACCAAAGAGGGTTGCTGCAGTGACTTCCTTCCAAGCTTAGAATTTCCTCCAAGATGACAGATGACAGGCCACTCTCCACCTCACAGAACCCGCGCCTCCTGCAGGTCTGCATGCATACTCTTTGCGCAGAGTACCCTGCTGCTCATGTTCTACTGATCCACACACTGTTCTGAGTGAATACCCCCGATTTCCCCACCTTGTGGGGATCAGCAAGTACAATCCGTCTTTCTTCCTAGAGGGATTAAATACGCCGGCCCCTTTGAAAAACACCCCTTCACGTTCCATGGTGTGAGCGCAAGAAGATATAATCACAGCCCCATATGATGAGGTGAGATGATGTATGTTAAAGTGCCCAAGCACATAATAATCCTTTAAAAAACATTAAATTCCTTTCCTTGCTCTGAAGAAATAATAGGATTATCACAATGTTCCGTATTTGTCTCTATCCATCTATCTATCTATCTATCCACTCTCCCATCTGTCCATCCATCCACCTATAAAATAAATCCACAGATATACTCAAGACATGAATGAGCTCTATGGGGACCACTTCCTCACGTGCTTCAAATCAGAACTGCCACAGAGTGATGCCCCAGAGGGGCATCAGAAGGGTGACTCAGGTACAGTGCCCGGGATAACCCATGTTTCCCAACCTCCTCCAGCTCAGTCAATACAAAAGGAGTCATGATTGTTAGTGGGGTGTTTTGGGCCAACACCAAGAACCCATTTTTCCATGGAAACTAATGTTTTCTGGGAATAGTCGAAATATCATGCACTAGTTGGAGAGCCCAAAATGGCATTTAGCATGTTGCTTTTTAAGAGAAGATGATTTCCATGTTCTAAAACTATGATCTACCAATAGCCAAGTTTCCTTGTTGGGGCTCCGACTGCTCTCACATGAACTTCATTTTTCCTCATAGCATTCATTGTCTTGCGATATATCACACATTTTTCTATCTCTTGCTTCACGTTCCATCAGCTTCCCTGCCAGCCCCGCTGGCCCTGCTGTGGACAGAGTCAGCCACATGGCTGGCAGGTATTCCAAAAATACCTGTTGAATGAGTGAACTCATCAAAGGCTCACCTGGCCATGTTAAATTTTCAATCTTACCAAGTATCTGTTCACTGATATTTGTCAAATATTAATTTCAAATCTAAGCAGAAAGTATAATTAACCACCCAATAAATATGAATTATATTAAAACTTAAAATGTTAGCCTCTTTCCAAATCACATTTATTTTAATCTCAAAGATCACATGAATTTTTAAGGAAAAAAAGCTATATTTACTGCCTCGGTTTTCAAATTTATGATAACTATTAAGATATGTGTTATGACAACCACAAAAACATCCATCTGCCTGATCTGTGATTTAATTATTAAAATACTTATTTGAATTGCCTAGTGTTTTTGCTTTATGGGCAAGATTCACATGTGTATCTTCAATTATTGTGTATTTTGTTGGTTTTAAAAATATCGATAGATCTACAATCATGTGATTATTGTTTCAAATTAATGTCAAGAATTTAAATTTTCAAGTCTGACTAGGGACCCAAATATTTGGAGCATTTAGATGGTATGATATGTATCTACACATGTGTCTTGTTTTATTCAAAATGGAGGCGGAAAACTAATGTCATCTAGAATCATATTAAAATCCAAACTCAGCCATTTTTAGGACCATAGACCCAAACACTCCAGCCCTTAGGAAAGTATCCCGCCCATCTGTACCTGAGGGTCCATTCTGAGGAAGTTGTGAGGGCCTCTGCTACTCAAGGTCGATCTTTTAAAGGTTTTGCTATGATAAAAATGGTAGTAATCTTCCAAGGTTCCAATCTGCAAAACAGGAAGCAGAATACCATTAATGAACACAGTGGTGCAAATAGCTTCAAAAATCCTCCGTCCCACAAGACTCTTCCTCGTATCTGAGAGGCTTATTTTCCTAGAGGAAACATTTGCTCCCTCATGCTCCCCCCTCACATGTCTGGCATGTGTTCAGTGTTTATGGACGTGAAGGTAGATTTAGAGACTCCTTTTTAGATAAACACCACTAAGTAATGTTTCCCATGAAGCACACACTCCATCAAATCTTGTAGTAGATTAACATCATTGAAAGTTTGCACTATTTTGGCCAAGTCTTTTAGACAGAAATTAATGTTCATTTAGGGTCACGTATCCCTGAAGTAGCTAAGTTAGTGTCAAGTCAGGTCTACATCAAAATATTCATTTATAAACAAACTCCATCCTCTCCACCCCATGGGTAAACTGAAATATCGAAGAAACGAACACTCGCTCTCAAGTGCAACAAGGAAGCCAAAGAAAACACATAGATCCATCTGCATGGGGATTGTGAAAGGGTCAGATGAGAACATCTAAACCCCCAGGTGTCCCAATTTTCTGCCAGGGGCAGTTTGTCAGGACAGATTTCAGCTTGAGGGCTGCACAAAACCAAGAGCAGCACCAACGTGCCCCTGTCTGACAGCTCCTGAACACAGAGACGCTGTTCTCTGAGGCCCGCCTCTCGTTCTAAATTTCACTTACCGTAGAAAATTGCTAGTGAATCACCAACTTCAAAAAAACTTTTTAAAATAAAGACGGACTGAATATTATAGAGACTCTCAAGTTGCCTTTCTCAGGCTAAATCATACTAGTTTCTTTTCCAGCTTCTGATTAAAAGATGAAATTAAGATTAATTGTCCTCTAGAGTAGTTCTATGTGGTGGTTTTGAATATAGGTTTTTTTAGCCAGACAAACTTGGTCCAAACTGACTCCCCCACCCCCACCATTTCCTAAGTGACCATGGGCAAGGATATTCAACCCTTGTGGATCTCATTCCTTATGTGTAAAATGAGGAGTTAAGTAGGACTAATGTCTACCCCACTGACAACAACCTCTTGAATGCCCCCACCTCAGTCACAGCCATTTTGTCTGCTATGACCTGACTTCAAAAGAGCTGGCCGGCCCAAACAGAGACGTGGAGGAACTTGGATGCTGTGAGTGGCCATTTCCATATCTTTGCACAAGAAGTTAGGGGAAGTGTACAAAAGATAGCCCTCCAGCCTCTTTACTAGCTCCCAGTTCTCCTTTCCAGCAATTCTGGCTGCCTTTGCCTCCTGTTCCTGGACTTAGGAAACACCCCTTTGTCCTTGAAATGAAGACTCTCCTTTTTTACTTAAGCTTGCTCCAATGTGTTTCTGTCACTTACAACCACACAACATCAAATACTAAGATAGTCATGAAGATTAAAATAGGTATTATTTATCTAAGTGCCTGGTTTAGTGCCCAGAACCTAGTGGGTGCTCGGCAAATGGTGTGAGAGCTGGGATCCTCTCTGGATCCTCTCCACCCCGCCTCCATTCCCTCTCTGGGTCTGGGATGCTTTGCATTTTGACCCAATCCAGGTTTGCACCTAACTTGGCCCCTTCCTACTGGGTTAACTGGGCTTACCTCTTAAGTTTCCTCATGAGAGTAATAACTACCACCTTGAAGGGTTGCTCCAAGATTTGAATGAGATATGTACGTGTGAAAGAGCTAGCAGGGTGCCCAGCAGGTAGCAAAGTCTCGACTGGTTTTCCGCCATTCTGATTCTCAGTTCATTTTTTACCTCAAGACATTTTTCTGCTATCACAAACCTCATTATTCCTGCCCTAATTTGCATATAAGCACTTTTATTTTTTTTCCTACAGATAAGTCACCTTGCTCCCTTCTTCAACAAAGTTAATTGCTACATGTGTCAAAAGGCTCCTCCCAACGCACGCTACAGCTGTTATTTCACCACAGAGGCAATCGTGGAGTCTTAACTTACAGCAGTGTTTAATCAACATGTTTGCTTATAAGCTGCCACCATCCCTGGGAGATGTTACACAACTTTTAGTCTTTTAGCTCTAGGCATTCAAGTCAATTCCCATTCAGGGACATGAAGAAACTAAGAGTATGGTGAGACTTGGTGGCAAAGGAATGGATTCATTGCAGAGCTGCTGACCCTTAGCAAGACCACATCAAGGTAGCTCTGGAAGCCACTCAGGACAGCATCTTATCTTTGGGCAGCTGATCCAGGCTGGAGGTAGTCATCCCTCCCTTTGAAGGCCAGTCCTAAGGCAGTCCAGCCCCCTGCCTCTGGGCTGCCATGATCCTCCTTAGCAATGGTCAACAGGGTGTGGCCTGACAGTAGCTGTTCTCCTCAAACAATCTAGGAATGGAACAAACAGTTCCCATGGTATTGACCAGGCAAACTGCCTCTGGGGGCAGCAGTGACTAGCACATCTATTTGGACACTTGTGTCCTGCTCGGCACAGGGGTTGAGGGTCTAGAGAGGGCTACTCCCACTGCATGGGAGAAGGGGACGCCAGCCAAGGCCACCATTCTGCCCTTGCAAACCCAGATGCAGAAGAAGCTGGAATCTGACCACTCTAGCGAAATGACATAACATATGTCCTTTTGAGACTGGCTTATTTCTCCTAGCATAATGTCCTCAAGGTTCATCCATATTGTAGCATGTGCCAGAATCTCCTTCCTTGCTTTTTAAGGCTAATATTCCATTCTATGCATATACCACATTGTGATTATCCATTTGTCACTGATGGACACTTAGGTTGCTTCTACATTTTGGCTATTATGAATAGTGCTGCTGTGAACATGAGTGTGCAAATATCTGTTTGTGTCCCTGCTTTTAATTCTTTTGTGTATATACCCACCTCCTATTTTTTGATATAGTTTTATTGAAACAGAGCCACACTCATTCATTTACCTACTTTTGATAGCTGCTTTTGTATTACTAATACTACAATATTATTACAGTATTTTGTAATACTACAATAGCAGGGCTGAGTAGTTGCAATAGAGACTCCATAGCCCACAAATCTAAAATACTTCACATGTGAACTTCACAGAAAAGGCTTGCCAACCTATGATTTAGAGCATTCACTGCTGGGGGTATTCCAGGAGTCCACCAAGTCCTGGTGTCAAGCATGGCCCCTCTAAGGTCAGGAACTAGCAATCTGTACACTGAGGGACTCTGTTTTATAAGCATAGGTATGGCTGCAATCCTAGACCTTCAGCATCTCATTTAGTCTCTGAGCTGTCCTTTCTCTTGAACCCTCCTTGCCAGATGCCCTAGGAGGCCACACCCTTCTGTGTGACCCACGCTGTCCTGCCCTCTGCCCTCCTTCCCTTCCCCCCCCCCAATCAGGCATCAGGTCAGGAATGTTAGATTTTCATGGTGGGCAAAAGGCCAGACAGTATCAGGGGTGGCAGAGCAGGAGGCAGGGGCAGCTGGAGCAGGGGCTGGAATGACACAGCATTTAGGACACAGCCATTTCCTGCCTCTTGGCATCCACCCCAAATATGCCCTTCCCCAACTCAGGAGGCTGCTCCTTCAGCTCTTGGGGGACCTTCCTGGGAAAGGAGGATAGGATGCCAGTTTGTGAGGGGCCCAGGCTTGGAAGGGTCACTCATGGGGATGTCGCTACTGGCCTAGTTCAACGTGTAGTTCATCTTGACTGTCCTCTGGCCCTCACTCACAGATTGAGGTGTGGGAAAGAACCAGAGATGGCACCATTTTACAGATGGGGAGACTAAGGCCCAGGGAGGGTAAGCCCAATGTCACACTGTGGGGTTCCCAATTCCTGAACCAACAATCTGCCCATTCTGCCCACAGACTAGCAGATGACAACATTTGACACCAAATGACTTATAGATACACAAAATAGGATGTAAGATTATTGCTACATTTTGGGTACACTTTCAGTGTCGAATTGACAGGGGCTGGACTCAGAAGAATAGGACAGCTGGGAGGGGATGGCACAAAGACTTTTTAAATTCAAAGTAATCTAAGGAAAAACATTCTGATATTCTGATTTTATTTGACATTTGCATTGATATTAAAGTAGGTATTCCTCCCGGCTCAGCAGCCTCGCCATTCTGGGCTGCTGTCACTCAGCTGCAGCCTGGGACAGTATCTACGCCAGTATCTACGCTCCTGGGATTGTGACTCAGGGGCTCTGTGTACCCCCTTTCAAGCCAGTGTCTGAGCAGCCTGCCTTTATGAACACTGAGCAATGGCTTCTATGGAATTCTGCTATTGGAGGGTCCTGGCAACCTCCTCCTCCTTCCCCTCCTCGAGAACAGAGACTCTGTATCCACCATCCCAGGCTGTCCCCCAGGCCTGCTCAGCCCACCAGCCCTCCATCTGCTTTGCATCAATGAATCTGATCACTGGTCTGGAAGGCACTACATTTTTAAGTCACAACATACAATTTCAATATGTTCATGTTCTCTTTCATGCCCATGGTATTTTCACAATGCATTAATTAGAGCCAGTCTCTCAGTGCACCATTCAAGAAAATAAATAATTTGCTGGATACGGAATGCTCACATCTCTTTACTCAACATTGATATGTAATTTATACACATTAGTTGATAAAACTGGTAACATCATTAACACATCATTAAAAGCTTGCTAACTATTCTTGATGAGAACATTGGAAGAAATGAGACCAAAGAACTCACAGTGAGGAGAGTTGAATGTAGTATATTTCTCTTTAACAGGATGCTTTATTAGACATTTAAAAACATCTAGGTAATATAGGCACATGATACAAAATATGGAAGGTACAAAAGGGTAAAGAGTTCATAGGGAAGAGCAATTTCCCCTCCTTCTCCTGTCCTCCAGCCTGAGTTCCCCAACTTTTACTGAGTGCTCCTGGCTCAGAAAAAGAGCAGCTGATGCTTGCTGAGCACACACCCCATTCCAAGCAGCAAGCTCAGAACTCAGATGAATTCATGAGTTTAATTTCCACAACAACCCTGGGGGTAGATGTGATGATTATTCTCATCTTGCAGATGGGGAAACCAAGGCACAGAGCGGTAAAATTGTTTGAGACCTCAAGCTCCTGAGCTCAGGTGATCCTCCTGCCTCAGCTTCCCAAGTAGTTAGGGCAACCAGTGTGTGCCACCACACCTGCCTAATTTTTTTATTTTTTATTTTTAGTAGAGACGGAGTCTTGCTATGTTGCCCAGGCTGGTCTCAAACTTCTGGCCTCAAGCAATCCTCTGGCCCCAGAACTCCCAAGGTTTTGGGATTACAGATGTGAGCCACCATGTGTGGCCTACACAGTCATGATTCTTAACCATCTTACATCTTCTGTGTCTTGGCACAGTCCAGACCACTAGTTGCCATGGGGGATTCCAAGCACCTGGTCCTGTCCTTAGCAGCAGGTTCTCTCACATAGAGCCAGTACCTTACCAAGTGCTCCCTTTCCTTCATTCCAATACAGAAATCATAGGAGATACATATGTCGCATGTACATATATATCTATATATATATGTGTGCCTGTGTACGTATATGGATGTGTGTCTTTATATATATATGCACACATTTGTCCCTTGGTATCCATGGGGGATTGGTTCCAGGACCCCCTACAGATACCAAAATCCAAGGATGCTCCAGTCCCTTATATAAAATAGCACCGAATCTGCTGATCCATACTCAGACACATTATTCATTGTGCCAAAGACTTCTAGATTTGATAAATGAATTCAGTAAAGCTTCAGGAAACAAAATCAATGTACAAAAATCAGTAGCATTTCTATATACATTCAATAATGATCAAGCTGAAAACCAAATCAAGAAATCAATTCCACTTATAATAGCTACAAAAAAATGCCTAGGAATTCATTTAACCAAGGAGGTGAAAGATCTCTATAAGGAAAACTATGAAACACTGATGAAAGAAATTATAGATGACATAAACAAATGGAAAAGCATTCCATGCTCATAGATTGGAAGAATCAACATCATTAAAATGATCATACCACCCAAAATGATCTACAGAGTCAATGCAATTTCTATCAAAATACCAAACATCATTTTTCACAGAATAAGAAAAAAAGAGCCCAAATACCAAAGCAATTCTAAGAAAAAGAACAAAGCTGGAGGCATCACATTACCTGATTTCAAATTATATTAATACCACAAGGCTATGGTATCTAAAACAGCATAGGACTGGTATAAAAACAGACATGTAGACCAATGGAACAGAATGGAGAAGCCAGAAATAAAGCCACATACCTACAACCAACTGATCTTTGACAAGGTTGACAACACACGGTGGGGAAAAGACACCCTATTCAATAAATAATGCTGGGGAAACTGGATCTCCATATGCAGATAAATGAAATTGGAACCCTATCTCTCACCATGTTCAAAAATTAACTCGGGATGGATTAAAGACTTAAATGTAATACTTCAAACTATAAAATTTTAGAAGAAAACCTAGAAAAACCTCTTCTGGACATTGGCCTATGCAAAGAATTCATAACTAAGACCTCAAAAGCAAATGCAACCTAAACAAAAATAGACAAATGGGACTTAGTTAAACTAAAAGGCTTTTGCACAGCAAAAGAAATATGATAATCAACAGAGTAAACAGACAACCTACAGAATGAGAGAAAATACTCACAAACTATGCACTGACAAAGGACAAATATCCAGGATTTACAAGGAACTCAAATGTCAACAACAAAAAACCCCAAATGACCCCATTAAAAAGTGGGCAGAGGACATGAACATTTTTCAAAAGAAGATATACAAATGGCCAACAAGCATATGAAAACATGCTCAACATCACTAGTCATCAAATAAATACAAATTAAAACCACAATGAGATACCATTTATAGGAGTCAGAATGGCTATTACTAAAAAGTCAAAAAATAACATATGTTGGCAAGGATGCAAAGAAAAGGGAACCATTACATGCTAGTGGTGGGTATGTGAATTAGTACAACCTCTATGGAAAACAGTATGGAGACTTCTCAAAGAACTAAAAACAGAACTACCATTTGATCCAGTAATCTCACTACTGGCTATATACCCAAAGGAAAATAAATCATTATTGTTATATCAAAAAGACACGTGCATCCATATGTTTATGGCAGCACTACTCACAATAGCAAAGATAGGGGATCAACCATAGTGTCCATCAACTGATGATAGGGTAAAACAAAATAATGTGAGATATATATATATATATCTCACATTATTTTGTTTTATATATATATATATATATTTTATATATATATATATATATATATATAATGGACTACTACTCAGCCATGAAAAAGAATGAAATGTTTTTCACAGCAACATAGATAGAACTGGAGGCCATTATCTTAAGTAAAATAGAAACAGCAAGTTAAATACCACATATTCTCACCTACAAGTGGGAACTAAATGATGTGCACACACAGACACAGAGTGGCATAATAGACATTGGAGACTTGGAAGGTGAGAAGGTTGGGGGGTGTGAAGGATGAAAAATTACTTAATGGTATAATGTACACTATTTGCGTGATGGTTACCCTATAAGCCCAGACTTCACAACTCCCTACTATATCCATGTAACAAAGCTGCACTTGTACTCCCTTAATCTATAAAAATGTTTTAAAATTTTTAAATTAAAAAAAATAAAAATAGCATAGTACATTTGCATACAGCCTATGCACATCCTTCCATATACTTTCAATCATCTTTACTTATAATACCTAATACAATGTAAATGCTATGTAAGTAGTTGTTACACTGTTTAGGGAATAATGACAAGAAAAAAAGTACATGCAACCTCCTTTGTAAAAATACATATACATTTTTGATCCAAGGTTAGTTAAATCCAGGGATGCAGAACTCACAGATACAGAGGGCCAGCTGTATGTGTTCTGATGTGTGTGCACACAGATGTGCATGTGCCTGCATATGTATATATGTATTCATGAGTGTGTTTATGCAAGGTTCATAAATAAATGGCTCTGAAACACACCGGGCAAGTCCTCGGTCTTCCCACAGCTCTCACATCCAAGTGGGCCTCGCGGGGCCACTGCTGGGGTTGGGCTGCCCCGACTCGGAACCCCCGGATCTGTGGCTCACCACCTTCGTGCACTCCAGAGTCACCTGAGCAGCTCCAGCAAGCCCTCCAGGGCCAGGGCTTGACGCCGGATGGAGGTCCTGGTTCCAGAGGTCTGAACTGCTGCTGGGCACATGCATTCCGGGGAGGGAGCCCCAGGAGAAGCTGAGGTGTATCCAGGGACTGTGTCACATTCCGAGAGGAGGGCCCTTTCAAGAAGGCCTTCCTCTGGCCAATCCCCGCCTGCCTTCCAGGCCCAACTTCTTATCGTCTCTTCTATGGAGCTGCCCTAATGGCTGAGTCGTCCTGGGGCTGGGCCCTACCCTCACCACCTTTGCCCCCCGGGTCCGGGCAGGACATGTGGATCCGCAGACAATTTCCATTGCAACCATAGCAGCACCTGCATCACTGCACCCCTCGCCACCCCACCCAAATCTGTTTCTCCTCCCAAGGAGTTCCTTTGCTTGGTGAAAGTCACCACCAAATCTTCCCAACGTGACTCTTAAACAGTTCCTGAACCTGCTCTACCTGTCACCCCTCCTCGGTGCGGGCACCCCCACCCCTCTGCCCAGACCCTCTGTGGCCTCTTAGTCTTCTCTATGCTGCTGACAGTCCCTCCCTGGCTCCTCCTTGTCCTAGAGGATAAAGCATGAGCCCTTACGGGGCATGTGAAGGTCTCCATGCCTGGGCCAGGCCACCTTCTCCAGCCACAGGCCTGGCCCCTGCCCGCATCGTGTGCTGTTGTCCAGTGAGATACCCTGTCCTCACTCGCTGTTTCACACCCGTGCCTGCTCAAGCCAGTCCCCTCCCACCAACAAGACTAACTCCTACTCTGCTTTTAACCATCACCTCAGCTGTCACTGCCTCTAGGAAGCCCTCCTGGACCTCCCAGGCCCAGTCTGCCCACACGTGGCTGTCACACCCTCCCCGTCCCTTCCTCCATCATAAGCTCTCAAGGGCAGGAACCACATCCTCTGTCAATCAATCCTCAGGGCCTGGCAGCATCTGGTATACAGAAGGAGCTCAAACAAAGTTTGGTGAAATGAACAGACTTTGGGCTCCAAATAACACCGGAAGACACACAAGTGTCTCCATTCCACCTGTATGTAGTTGCGGAGTGCGGTGCTGAGTCCAGAGGGGGCACACGAGACCCCAGCACTCCAGCAGAGGCACTGCTGTCTTGCCCGTGGGCTCTCCCTCAGTCGCCCTCCCAGGACAGCCTGGGGCCAGAAGTGCCGACCGTGGAGTCAGGCAGACACCTGCCAGCTGTGAGGTCTGGGCAAAGCCCCCACCTCCCTCAAACTCTCTGATCTGAAGATGTGAGGCAGGCCGCGCCCTGCTCTGCACTCCATTCAAGTGGCCCTGGTTCTTCATTCACACCCAGCTGTGGAGGGGAAGGCGCTGGGGGTCCACAGGTGGGGAGGAACATAAACAGTTTGCAATGCCAAACAAGGGAAGGGCATGTTCTTTCCTTACATGCAAGTCTAGCCAGCTTCAAATCCCTTCTCTCCTTAGAGAGGGCAGGTATGAGGTCTGATAGATCCCGGTGGGTGCTGCCAGCTTGGCCTCACCCTGCCTTCTAGAAGGAAGAGAAGACAGCGTTTTTTAGAGATCCTAAGGAATGGAGGAGAGTCCCATCTGATTTAGCATGTTTGACAGCAAAGTCACTGAAGAGCATGCCAATCTACCCCAAATGACATCAGAGAGTTCCAAAGGTCCACACACCCACTCAGCTCTCCAATGGGTGTGTCTGCAGACACAGGTGCAAATCTGTAAGCCCTCTAGCCAGCAAGCTGGGTTTTGGGTGGGGGATTGGCTAAGTGCACGCATACTTTGGTCTACACACACACACACACACACACAAAAACACGCTACCCCATCCTCAGACCAGTCCAGCTACACCCTGCCTCAGGAAACAGCTGATAAGCAGCCACAGAATGTCACAATTCAAGGTCTCAGAAATGAATGGGCTGCAGATGATACTTCTGACTTTGCAAAAAACTATTTACTTTATCACTCCCAAAGCCTGCCCTTGGCTGGAAACAGATGTTCCAAGCCCCGTCCACTCTGCAGCTGCAGCCTGCCGGCTTCCGGGGCCGCTCGCCTGTCCTCGGGCTGGCGTCTTCCACGGGCCTTAGCTCCTGGGAAGAGTCTATGTCTGAAAGTCACGGTCGTCTGGGTTCGGTTATATAATGTTATCGATCCCAGTTGGTCTGCTTAAGAAAAACATAACTAATTAGAACCTATAAAAACCTACACACCAAATTAATTCTGCATTGCTCTGGTGACTTCCGCCTGAAAAAGTTATAAATATAGATGACCACTGAACCTATATTTAGCCAGCACTGGGTTATACCTGGTATTTATAATTAAGGAAATCCAGAGGGAGAGACAGAATGGACATTTTGTTGTTATTTTTTTAAAGCATTTTTTGTAAAAACCGCTTCCCATTTCAGTCACATATACACATAGCAACATTCTGTTATTGCAATAATTACAATCCTGACCCAAGTTAAGATTATTGCATAATTTCCCAGTCCCCTAAAATTACTCTCTTCAACACGTATCCACCCAAACAGGGCAATTAAGCTGCTCAACTTCCTACAAATTCCTGAAAAATCATTAATTTTTACTTAGCAGACTCCATTTTTCTCTTCCTTTAAGTTGCCAAACCAAACGGTCTGGCTTCAGATGAGAACATTTCATTTATATAGGTGGCCTCAGACTGTATTTTTAATGTCCACGAAGAACTACCTAAAAAAACTTTACAGTCTTTACTTTGAAGATCTCCATTTTAAATCACTTACTGGTTTAAGGTTTCTTTATGGCTGTCTGGAATTAGTCATTTTGCCAAATTCCTAAACCTAACACCTCTTTAGTATTCATTTTTTTATTTAAAAATAAAGTGTAAAACTCTTCTTCTTTCTGAAAAATTTCATGCTGGATCCATCACCCGGGGCACAACATGGCATGTGTGGGGAGGGCTGCGGGGAGACCTGGGGTGGCCCAGAGCCAGGCACCGCTACAGCCCAGCAGGTGAGGAACAGCCCACTCTGGTATTCAGAGTCCAAGCCGGGTGCAGACGTGCCCCTCGGGGAACGTGCGGACAGAGGACGTGGCATATTGGTGGCCCACTGGAGACTGATCGAGTATGTGAATACACGAGGGGCAAAGGGAGCCAGATTTCTCACTGTTGGAGAAAGAGGTGATACATAGAAGGGGAGCATCTAGAAAGAACTCTGTGGTGTTGGTTTGGAATTAGATGTCCATGAAAATTCAGTTTTCAATATAGACAGAGAAATAAATACACAGCCAAGTGTGTGTGTGAGTGTGTGTCAGACACAGGCACGCGGTCCCCTCTCTCCCCATGGAACAGGCCTGGGAGCAGCAACACCCCGAAGGCAAGGAGCCCACCAGGAGCCCAGATCTTGGCTTTGCAAAACCATTTTCTCACTATAAGGAACCAGGGCTCCTGGGAGAAATGGCTGATGCCAGGGTTAGGGAAGCAAACGTGCAAGAAGAACCTGTAACATGATGTATTAACAGAAAGCAAGAAGCCACCGTTCAAAGAGCTCTAGGGACATATCAAAAGGACTGAGCAGTCAGACTGAAGGGTGCCCACTGGCCAAATCAGAGACAAGGTGAACATAAAAATAATCATTCTTATGGGCTATAATCCAGGAATAAGAAGCCACGAGTCCCTAGATATAAGGAAATTAACAATAAATTCAAAAGTTTATAGGAACATCTACTTTTACATAGTATCAAAGTCCCTTTCCATAAAATACTTACTAATTATGGGGGCAAAAAAAGAAACTTTGTAATGTAAATCCTGGTAGAAAATAACTTAATTGAGAGCTCAATGTAAGTGTCACCAGTGATGGGATAAATTAAAACATGGGCCACATGGCCAGACACAGCAAGAACACAGCGCCGCCTCACCATACTCCCATCGAAAGGGCACAACCTGAACCTCATCGCGAGGAAGCAACAGACAGATCCACACAGAGGGGCACTCTGCAAAACAGCTGGACAAAGATGCAAAAGCATCCAGGCTGCAAAAGTTAAGAAAACTCTGCAGAACAGCCTGTGTGGGGGATGGGGCACACGGCCGAGCGGAGCGAAGCCACATTGGAGCCGGAGGCAAAGGGAAAATCAGTCACGCTGCACATGGCTTTATTTAGATGTTTGATATTTTGTTCATCATGGATTCTATGAATTTTAATGTTTTTAAAAAAACCACTGCATTAAAATGTTTATCTGGATTACTGAGGTTTTTGGCATCTCCTTATATTTTGCACCCCAACTCGCCACCACTTGCCTTGCCCTAGTCCTCAACCCTGCTAATCAGACCTGCTGACTCAGTGCAACCCAGGGGTTACGCCGGTCACTCAGGGCTCCCTCCCTGTGAAGACTGTTGTTGAGCAACTGGCAAAGCGACTGGAAGTGAGGATCAAAGGACAGCAAGGGGCCAGTGGTAATGCCCAGGTTTCCACGGTTGCACTGCACCATTCTGCAGAGACTGTCCTCGTGCATGTGAAAGATACACTAGAGTATTAGGGCTGATGGGGCCAGGCCTGTAACGTTCTCTCCGACAGGTCAAAGTTTTATACTGTACTTTCAACTTTTCTGTAAGTTTGTGATTGTTTCGACATTTTTTAAAAAGAAATTTTTAATTGCCATAAACTAGTAGGCCCACTGTTTACTTTTTCTGTCTGGTACAGAAGAAGTAAGAGGGTGCCTTATCCTTAGAAAGTCTCACCTGGAAAATCTGCCACGGGAGGAGACACTCTGGTACAAGCCCAGATTTGCTCACAGCAAAGAGCAGCTCTGTTTGTAAAGAGTGGAGTGTGTCCGTGACCTTCGGCACCAGTGGCTACCTACAGCACACCTGGGCAGGCCGGTTACACCATGGATCCGGATCCGAGAACAAAGCTACACTGAGCACCCCAAGGAATTCAGCTGGGGGTGGGGGCATCCGGCCCCTGCCAGCCCCCTCCCAGGCTCCCCAGAAAGAAGAGCCAGTGCTGGGCTGCAGCTCGGGGCTACTTGGCGAAGGAAGGTTATGTCGGAGGAAGCTGCAAGGTTTAAAAAGAAAGATTTTTGTCCTTATGAAAGAAATGTTGGAAATTCAGATTTTAATACCTAAGACCTCCTCACTTGAGAGCTTCCTTATCCTAAGGGAAGTTAAAAGGTATTCTGGGGAAATTAATCTTTGAAATTTTCACTTTAAAAATAAATATTAATATATCTTATACCCGAAAGAATTGAAAGCAGGGTCTCAAAAGATACTTGCACAGCCATGTTCATGGCAGCATTATTTACAATAGCCAAGGGGTGGAAGCAGGCCCAGTGTCCACTGATGGTTGAGTGGATAAAGGAAACGTGGCAAATACACACAATGGAATAGTATTAAGCCTCAAAAAGCAAGGAGATTCGGACACATGCTAAAACAAGGGTGAAACTTCAGGACGTTATGCTATGTGAGCCCATCACAAAGGACAAATACTGTATGGTTCCACTTATATGATGTCCCTAGAGCAGTCAAATTCAGAGAGACAGAAAGTAGAACAGTGGGTGGCAGGGGTTGGGGGAGGGGGATGGGGAGTTAGTGTTTAATGGGCACAGAGTTTCAGTTTGGGAAGGTGAAACAGTTCTCTGGAGAAGGATGATGATGATGGTTGCACAACAATGTGAATGTGCTTAATGCCACTGAGCTGTGTGTGTAAAGATGGTTAAAATGGTAAATTTTATGTTATGTGTATTTGATCACAATTTTCTACATCCATCCCCACGTTTCCTAAATTTGACACCTCTCCTGTGTCACTCAGGATGCTGGGAACAGGGCTCCAGGGTGCCAGCAGCAACTGGAGGCCCGAGAGGGAGAAAGCACAGCCAGCCCAGAGATGCAGGGGGCAGAAACCGGAGCACCATGACGCTGCCCAGCTGTGATCAGTAACAACTCTTATCTCCTCTGCCCCACTCTGATGTGGCTTCCCTTCAAGGGAACAAGGACACATGACAGAGGTGGCAATGCTCTTGGAGATGGCCTGAGCCCTCTAACCCCATGATCACTCTGCAGCCCCTGACTGACAGTAATGGGTGGTAAGAAGTTTAGCCAAAGTCAATCTCGGCTTCCTTCCATCCTGATGCCCATCCCAAGGATGGCTTCAAAAGCCTGCTGACCGGGCGGTTCAGTGACCATGCCCCTTAACCCTACGAAGGCAGGCAGCTCACAGTTCACTCAGATATAGAAAACTTCAACCCAACTGCATCAATGGCCAAACTCAACAACATCAATTAAAAACAGACAGAGAAAAACACACACTGTCATTCTGCTTCTGTGACTCAACCCCACGCCAGCAATTAAAAATGAAGAAGCTACCGATGAGGCAGCTATCATGACTTCACCAAAATACAACTTGAGGGACACCCTTTCCCAGCTGCAAAGCACATCTGGGTTTATGGACTAAAAATAGGGCTTCATGCAGTTATTTTCACATAGCCCTTTAAAAATGGCATTGGGGACTTTGTCAGCTCCCCTGCTGGCTTCCATTTCTGCTCTCCCCCAAGGGAGGCACTACATCAGCTTTTCTCTCCATCCCTGTCATGCTAACACTTGTGGTTTACGGAATATTTGCCAATAAATGATTTCAACAGAACTTTCATATTCACAGCAAAATTTCAGAAACATTCATTTTCACTGGAGATGTAACTGTTTGAAAGGGAAGTGGGAGAAAACAGACCACCCTCTTCTCTCTCTGTCCTTTCTCCTCCCTCCACAATTCACTGAGACAATGCACATAACAGCATCTTATCAATAGGGACCTGATGAAGACCTACCCACAGGCACCAGCTCCTCCATAGTCTGTTTATGGATAGCGACGCCCACCCTGACTGCTGGACATCTCTGATCATTCTTCCCTTTTCCTTCTTGAATGCATGTCCTTGTCTTCTTGAGCCACTGCAGATCCCCAAAGCCATGCGTCCATTCCCTAATTCCTTCTCTCAGCAGGTATTTGAGCAGCTGCTTGAGCCAGGTGCTGTTGTAGACAAGGGGGCATGTAGCAGAGCCAACATGAGCCCAGGGTCTGCCTCCAGGGGAGAGGCTTGTAGTAGCGAGTACCATACCACACAGCAAGATGAAGGAGGCATTCTTAGAGTCTACAGTCCCAGCATTGGAGAGAACATCTGTACTGGACTTTCAAGGATGGGGCCAGGGAGAGGGGCAGAGGATGGAAGGGAGGCAGGAAGGTGGCAATGAAGGGACCCCAGCCATCACCTCGCACAGAGCATAGAGGACACTCCGGTGAGACTCAACTCAGCAGTGGAGATCTTGTGCCTTAGGGCCAGGCTACCCAGATCTGAATCCCAGCTCCTCTGTTGAATCAAATAGAGACTCTGGGGAAGTTCCTTAATTTCTCTTAGCTTTCATATTTCCCTTGTCATGCAATGGGATTAATAGCACGGCTCCACCCAGGGTTGCCAGAGGATGAATGAGGCACGATGCGTACGAAATGCTTGGCCTAGCACACAATGGACCGGTCAGGTAGTTTTTTTCATATTATTTCTTAAAGAAAGGAAGAAGGGTGTACCTCACTTTGTGTGGGGAAAATGGGGGAAAAACAAATAAAGTTAGCTGCAAAGTTATTTAATAGTTAGGTAACAAATCCCATTTGCCCTTTGATTTCATTTCTAAAAACACAGGGTACTTCTTTATCAGTGGTCCCTGTGGGGAAAATGATCCCACCTGGACAGAGCCAAAAAGGTCAAGGTGAACACCAGCATCCTACAGGGTGAGCCGGGGAGCCTTGCTCGGGGGACAGTGACACACACAGCCCGCCCCAGCCACCACCTCCCAGGTGTGCGATATCGCCTGCGTCTGGTAACCCACTGGATTTTCCAGTTTCCTGAACTAACTTATTTCTTATCCATTTATTTTTATAAACTCTTATAAAAAGAAGCTGCAATATCTGTCCAATTCCAGGCTGAAACATTTTTCAAGTCCAACACTTCTGACTTTGGAAAATGAATTCATGCCTTATATCATCTCTTATGCTCACAGGTCTGTAAGGACAAGTTCACTTTGAGTGAGAGACGTGCTCATTCAGTTCTGTGAAATTCTATCTGATTCTATCTGCTAGAGCTGACAGCCAGTACCTCCAATGCCCTCGTGGACGATGCTCACGGTCTCTCCCCTCTGTGGGTGGAACTGCATCTGGCAATGTTTTAGGTGACTCACAACAAGGTGGCCACATACACGCCACACTCTGCTCTCTCACGCCCTGCTCAGTGGCTATTCTTCCCATGCTAGATCATCAGGAATCACAAAGTGAGGACCTGATGTGGCTGCCACATGTGTTCTCTCAGACAATGACCAAATTCACCCAGCTATGGGTGGACATAGGTCAGGTCATGGTGATAGGAACGTCTGTCGTGAAACTCAACTCCAGTGCAGTGTGGTCACTTTCCCCCTGGGTGGGTTTGAGTCTCTACAGTAGGTAGTCAACACTTTAAAAGGGTTTTCTGCATTACTTTGAGCTGGGGCACAAACCCTACAGACACCAGACAGGGTGGCCCAGGGTACACACAGCCCTTGGACCACCATACGACCTGGCTTCCTGGGAGGGCCCTCCGTGCACACTGGAGCGAGGCTCCGGCTGTGTTTGCTCACCCGTCTACACGCCACAGTCCATCTCCAGGGACTGTGCCCCACTCAGCCTGTCACGATGTGTTTCCTCCTCAGAGCCTCCCTCGACCGGGAACAGACCCCAGCATCCCAGCGTGTGTCTGATGGCGCCAAAGACTCCACGTCCCCAGCGGATCCACTCCTTCCAAAGACTTCCGTTCTGTGACATTTCTCTCCAGGGACAACTACACACAAACTTTGTCAAATGATCACTTCGGCAGGCAGCGATGGGTCTAATTACTAGACACACCCCTCTCCAACCTCGTTCCTTCCTGAATCCAGGCTGAATTTAGCAGGGGTTGGCATATCTCTGTCAGCTTCTACCTAGTTCCTCCATACCCACCTCACTTGGAAAAAAACAAATTGCCTTCCATTTCATTTGATTACCCCTACATGTCCATCTAATCCTCCCCCGGGATGCTTCACGTGCCTGCGTGAGCACCAACGATGGCCAGGTGCGTGACTGGGGCTCACCGCGCCACGCGTTCAAGGGGAAGAACTATGCACACGGCTTCTCTCTGCCAGGGCAAGTCTGCTTAGACGGAACAGAAACGCTCTCCTGGTTCTCTCCTCACCCAGCCTCACTACTAGCTCCTCTCACTGAGTTCTTGAGAATCCCTGTTATTAAAAAATAATAATAATAAGCCCCAAACAAACAAATAAAGCACTTCTCTACTGCTTTGGTACTTCTTACGCACTGCGGCCTAGTTGCGAGAACTCACATGCCTGACAACCCTCCCCTGCAGCGTGTGTCCCAGCTTTCTCCGTCCTGTTGCCCCAGCTTACGTGGCGACGGTTCTCCCCTCGCTCTTAGAAACATCCTGGGTTGTGCAAGAAATCCCATGGCTGTGGTCATCCCACTGGGAAGGGATTCGTCCAGGCCAACACAGCTCCCACAGGGTAGCCCGAATCTCCCCTCCCCAGGTCCACACGGCCTGCGGCCGACACGCCCATCCTCCCCGAATTCCTCTCCACACCGTCCATGGGCTCAGTCCTTTCCCCGGCACCATTCTGCCACCGATCTCCAGGTAAACAACCCTCTCGTACCCTGATTCTTGCCCAACCCCTCCGTCCCAGCAAGCACGAACACTGCCCCAGCCAGGCCCCACGCCAAAGCCTCCACCCCTCTACAACACCCCACCCACCCACCGTGACCTTGATTGCTCCTGGTCCTCAGTCCACCCCACTCCCACCTGGTCCTCCAACCCAGCCTGGTCCCTTTGGGCAGCTGTTTCAACCACATTCTCCTTAGAACTCTAGATGGCCCACCCCCCCCATCTTCTGCCACCCCTACTTTCCCAGGCCCTAGGTACCATCATTTGAATATGGTTTGTTTATCTCTACTCAACCTCATATTGAAATTTAATCCCCAGAGTGGCAGTGTTGGGAGGTGTTTGGTCATGGGGTGGATCCCTCATGAGTAGGTTAAGGCCCACCCACAGGGGTGAGTGCCTTCTCATTCTCCTAGTTCCCAAGAGAGCTAACAGTTAAAAAGAGCCTGCCACCTGCCACCTCCCACCTCCTCCACCCTCCCTCTTCACCCTCCCTCCCTATCCCTCCCTCCCATGTGATCTGCACCACCACTCCTCCTCCCCTTGGCCTTCCGCCCTGAGTAGCAACAGCCTGAGGCCCTAACCAGGTACAGGTGCCCAATCCTGAACTTTCCAGCCATCAGAATCATAAACCAAAAAAACTTTTTTCCTTTATAAATGATCTATTAATAGCTTCGGGTCTTCCTTTATAGCAACACAAAACAGACTAAGACGCCAGGCCAAGCTGAGGACCCACTTACACACAGTCACGATGTCACCACTTTGCCCCGGGACCCGTCAGGGAGGCCCCTTCTTGGTGACCAGAGCAGACCCTGTCCATGGCCCAGGCCCACTCAGCTCTACCCCTCCTGGTGTCCTCCTCTCTGCAGACCTTCTCTCTCATCGCCCCTCTTCCAATGAGAGGACTGCCCCAGGGCCTCGCCCCAATCTTCCCCTTCTCTCCAGCCCTCTTCCCAGAGGCTACACCGTTCCCTGGCCTTGGCTCCCCAGGAGTTAGGCTGTTCCCTCTGCCCAGCCCTCCCCCTTCCTCCATCAGGCCAGACCCTCCTCATCCGGCAGGGCAAGCCTAAGTGCCTGCTCCTCCCTAATGAGTCCCCTGATTCCAGCAGCCATAAGGGACAAGGTTAGCCCTCAACAGCAGAGGGTCGCCCGGACAAAAAGTCATCAGCGACAGGGAGGGTGTGAGCAACTCTGTCAGGCGGCGTGTTCTAGCAGACTTAGAGCTGCACACCCAACAGCAGCAACACCGTTCTTCTCCAGAGACACGGAACATTTTCAAAGCCTGGCCCAGTACCGGGACTTAAGCAGATCCCCCCAAGTGCCAAAGAACTGATTTCCAAGACAGCACAGACTCTGATAAGCAATGTAATTAAGTTACAGATCACAAAGAAAGATTTAAAATGCCACACATTGGGAAATTAACAAAAACATATGTATGTGCAACTTGCAGGCCAAAGAAAATATAATAATGGGGATTCAAAAATACTTAGAATGGAATCATAATGAAATGTTATTTAGGACAACTTATGAGCATCAGAGAACATGACCCTGAAGAGATGTGTATAATCCTAAGGTGTTCATATTAGGAGAAGTGCTGCAAATTCATGGGATTAAAAGTTCAAGTGAAAAGTTAAAAAAAAGAGAAGAAAGAAGATAATAAAGTTATGAATAAAACTATATAAAATAAAAAATCAATTTACAATGGAGATAATTTTAAAAACTAAAAGCTGTTCTTTAAAAATCTGGCAAGACAGACAAACCCATGGCAACACTGATACACAAAAACATGAGCAAAGATACAAAGAAGTAATAGCATAAGTGAAGAGAAGTATAGCTACAGATCAAGCAGAAATTCAAAAAATAATAAGGAAACACCATCAATGATATTAATAAATTTGAAAACTTAGGCAACATGAACAAACTCCTAGAAAATTATAACTTAGGAAACCACTAATCAAAAAGAAATACTTACAGGGCTAGTGAGACTTTCCACAAAAGTAACTGAAACGGTGCTTGAACTCTTCTCTCCCTCCCATGAAACAGGCCTAGACAGCCTTATAGGTTAGTGCCACCAAAATTCCAAGGTATGGATCATCCCAGTCTTACACAAACTCTTCTAGAGAACAGAAAATGCGCAAAACTTTATAAGGCTGGAATAACTTTTATATTAAAACCAGATAAGAACAGTATAGGGAAATTATGGGTCCACTTTACCCTTGAAAATAAAAGCAAAACCCCTAAAGTAGAATATCAGAAAACCAAGTTCAGCAATGAGAAAAAAAGATAATCTACCTGACCAAGGTGAGTTTATTGCAGAAATGCACAGATACTTTAACATTAGAAAAATCAGTTAAGTGTAATTTTTACACATTAGCATAATGAAGGAGATGCGGGAAAAGCACTTGATAAAATTCAAACCCCTATGACTAAAAACTCTTAGCAAATTAGAAAAAGAAGGGAACTTCCTTAACCTGTTAAAAAGGTATCTACGAAACGCAAATAGCAAATATCAATCTTAATGGGGAAATATTGGAAGCATTCCCTTCAAAATCAAGAATAAGGTAACAATGCCCATATCAATGCTTTTATTCATCCTGAAACTAAAAGCCGTAGCTGGCAGTAGCCGTAACAGATAAATAAATAGCTTAAACATTTAAGCTATTTAAATAGCTTAAATTATTCACAGATAATATGACCACATAGGAAATTATTCACAGATAATATGACTATCTACATAGGAAACTATAACAAATCTATGGTTTCCTATGGATTACGTAGGAAACAATAAACAAATTATTAGAAAAAATAAGGGAGTTTACAGCAAAGTGGTTGAATATGAGACCAACATGAGAAGTTGCATTTCTATATGTTAGCAACAACTGTTAGAAAGCTTTAGGTAGGTACCTATATACTTAACAAAAGATGTGTAAGTCATACATACAGAAAATTATAAAACTTTACTAATAATTAAAGGACATAAATCAATAAAGAGATGAATACCATATTCATTGATAGGAAGGCTCTGTATCACAAAGATATATCAAATATATCAAATAGATGTATATGTTAAATAAAACTTCAGTCAAAATCCTGACTGGGTTTTTATTTGTCTATCTTATGGAACTTGTCAAATTGTTTCGAAGTTAATATGAAAGAAAAAAGGGCCAAGAATAGCCTAGAAACTCCTGAAACAGAATTAAGACCTGCCCTATCAGATGACAAGCCACGACATAAAGCTATAGCACTGAAGCCTGTGAGCCACTGGGTCAGGGACAGAGAGTTTAACTCAAGGTACCGACAAGAGAGACAGACCTATGCAAACTCAGAACTTGATTTATGAGAGAACATCCATGGTGAAAGGAGGGACTCATCAACCGATAATGCTGAGCAAGGTGGTTATTCATATGGGAAAAACTAAAATTAAATCCCTACTTCACATAGAGAACAAAAAAAAATTTGAGCTAGATTAAGTACTTAAGTGTGAGAAGTAAAACTAAAGCTTTTAGAAGGGCATGTGACAGTATGTTGGATATCTTCTATTTGCTCCCCTAAATTCACTTTCCAACTTCTTCCACCTTGCTCTCTACCCCAGGGATCCTGACTAGCTCAGCTGGGCTCCGTTGCCCTCGAGCTGTGGGTTGGGTTTGGTAAAGGCGAACCCTGGGAAGAGATTCCGGGGAGGCAGTGAGGACAGCGCAGGTGGCCTGTTTTCTCCCTGGCCCCTCCCTGCGGGGTTACTTCAGGCTGGCTGCCACTCTCCCTGAAGATCACTGCTCTTATGGAGGAGCCGTGTCAACACTGTCTCTCCTTCCAGGTTCCATAACATTCTCTCCCCTTTGCCTTCTTTGGGGCCGAGG